>JAADXK010000986.1:0-12771 GCA_023337805.1 Globisporangium barbulae | reverse complement strand
TTTCTCGGCGACATTTGCTTGACACAGGCGAGCCGAAAGATGCGGCGGACCGTACGCTTCTTCAAAAGTGTGCGCCTGCCGACCTTCTTGGTGCGTTTGGGCCCGTCTTTTTTGCTGAGAAGGGTGCGCACGGCCTTTTCGCTCCATCCCACGCTTGTGGCGATCTTCCTGTTGCTCTTGCCTTCGCCGTGGAGCGCGAGAATGAAGCCGATCTCCCTCTCGGTCAGCAGCTTACCTCGCGGCATTGTTTTATTGCGCGTTGGGTTCTCGAATGACGCGAGAATGCGCAAAAATGAGCGGGCTACGCAATGCGCCCAATTATTGCCAAAATAGACCAGCATTTTTTAATTACAAATTTTACCACAGTGCGTCTATAGTTTTGGGTCAATCCAACCCCCCAATGTCATTTTCGGAAGTCTTCGAAGAGTCAAAACTAAAAAAATTGTGACTGCGTCTATAGTTTGGGTCGCACTGTAAACTTGAAAAGGCTTCTTATTTTTGTCATTTTTGTGCGCTTCCATGTAACATTGCTCAAGAAATAGGCTTTGTAACAGCCAAATCTGATCAAAGAAAAGGATTTGATGGCACAAATATTTTGTTTGAAACGTGTGAAATTATGTCGAAATCGAACAATTCGGCATGATTTTTTTGCTTGTTGACAAAACAACTACTTGTTTTCACTTCTGTCAACCAGCGAAAATTAGCGAAAAGACCATCTCACACACACAAACAAGCACAAAAATGGACGCCCCGAACGACGAAGGGCTAGATGGCTACGGCGCACGCACACTGGCCGTCGTACCACGACCTCAGCCCCGCCGGGCCGCGGGGCCGCGATCGACGCGCCGTCTCTACCACGCCGAGCAGCTCATGGAGGAGCGCAAGCTGCCTAAGAAGAAGTACCTGGCGACGCAGCGGCTGCGCCGCGACCTCGAGCGCTCATCCGTCGAGTCGCTCAAGCTAGACGTGAACTTCCTGCGACAGGAGATCGTGAACCTGCGCACGGTGCGCGAGATCGTGCAGGCGCAGCGACTGACGACACGCGTAGACGCCGTTGGCGGACTCATGGACAAGGTCGCGCAGTTGTACACCACAGTCAAGCACGGCGTGGGCGGCGAGTTGCCGTCTGCGCGGCCCTCGACGAGCGACAAAATCCGCTTCTTGCGCGGGGTCATGCACGAGAACCTGCACTTTGGGCCGTCGACGTACGGCATCAACAAGTTCATCCAGCAGTGCGCGGGCTACACGCTCTTCTACTCGCATCTCTGTCTCGAAACGCCCAAGATGCGCGAGGTGCAGTCGCACGATGCAATCCCGATCATCGTGGCCACGTCGAGCCTGCGCGTGCGCATTCTACGAAAATCCCTCGAGGTCATGTTCCCGCATACGCTCGCGGATGAGGTGCTCGTGCAGGATCTCATCGGCCAGGAGCTCCTGTACCCGTGCGAGACGCGGTTCTACTTCAACGGCGACGGCAAGATCGTGCGCCACGACGCCGATATCGACTTTGTCGCCGGGCTCAACGCCGTGCTCAAGAGTCTGCGCAAGGTGACCGAGATCATGGACCACGCGCGTCTAGATGGTGCTATCATCCTCATGAACGAAGACATCGACATGCAGCGCCTCGTGAAATTGTCCGACAACGACGACAGCTGTGAGGACGAGATGAAGGTGGCACTAGCAGCACTGGACAGTGATGCGGACGAAACCGCGAGTCGAGCGCCAGTGGCCGATGGCGATAAAGTTCTCGCCGTACCTGACCTGCCGAGCCCCGTGGTGAATCGCATGAGCATCGGCATGCTGCTCTCTTAGAGTCCGCACGCTTCCTGGATAGCTAGCTACCGGTAGTTCGGCGGGTGCAAGCAAGCCGAGCTTGAGCTTGAACCTAGTCTCTGTGGCTCTTAAGGCTTGCACCCCATGCGTCCATGTAGGTAGGTCCTTCTCTATTATTCTTGTGCGTTTCTATATCCTTTGACTAACCTGAATATCTTTTAAACTGTGAATATGAGCGCGAAACAACGCGGCGCTGGCTTCTTGTATGACGAAGATGCAACTCATCCAGGTCTGGGACGTCACTCTTCTACTTACTACTTTGGCAGCAGGGGGTCTCGCTGTGGGTCGCTGTGCTTCTTCTGGATCTTGGTCTCCTCCTTGAGCAGCTGGGAGCGCTCGACCGCGCGCATGGCGGCCTCTCGCCAGTCGGCGCGGAAGAACGCGACGTAGAAGCCGATGGCCGACGTCACGGAGTAGCCACAGATCATGCCGATCCAGATGCCCAGCAGGTTGGGACTCGCGCGTTTGAGGCCGAGGTAGTACGCCGTGGGCACGCCCACGAGCCACGCGCCCGCGGCAAAGCCGATGGAGATCGCCGCTGGACGCGCCTGCGCTTGCAGGACGATCTAGGACAGCAACAAGAGAAGAGGTGTTAGTGTGTGAGTTTTGCTATAGGACACATGAGCAAGACACGCAGGATTGGACTAGAACAAGCCTAGGACACTCAGACATGCTCAGATAGATAGACACGTACGATGGCGTAGTAGAAGAACGCGAGCACGAGGTACGCCAGCGCCGCGAGCGAGCAGATCTGCGCGAAGCTGGCAATCACGAGCGCGTCGTCTGAGAAGATGCGGCCCAGGCTCTTGCGCGACGCCACGATCACCACGCTGTTGGCCGACGTGAGTGCCACGATGCCCGCGCCCGCAATCTGTGCCACGAGCCGCGCGATGCGGGGTTCATTTGCACCCAGATGCATGCCGATGCGCGTCACGGCGGCGCTGATGAGCCCGTAGATGGGGCTCGTGGCGAAGTAGAAGAGCTCCATCATGGAGTTATGCGATCCGAGCTGCACCTCGCCGATCTTGCTCGCGAACAGCGCCATGGTCGTCAGCTGCGTGTTCTCGAAGAGATTGCCCATGGCCAGCGGCAGCCCGATCTTCACCAGGTTTCCGAACACGCGCGCGTCCAGAAAACTCCAGTCGTAGCGCCACGCGCAGCGCCGGTGCAGCTTGCGGTACACGTTCATGTAGAGCACATACGCCACGAGGCGCAGCGAGAGCGCCAGCGCCGTGCCGAGCGGACAGCCCACGAAGCCCAGGAGCGGCAGCCCGAAGCGGCCGTACGTGAAGCCCGTGGCCAGCACGAAGTTGAGCGCGACCGAAAGTGCGTTGATGGCCGTTGTGGGTACCACGATCTGCTGCGCCTGGTAGAAGATCGAGAGCACCTGGAAGACGCTACGCGGCCAGAGCCAGAGCAGTGACAGCCGGCAGTACGTGCGCGCGTAGTCGGCCACGGGCACCGCGACGCCAGCTATTTGCAAGATGTCGCCCAGATGCCACCAGAGCACGCCCATAGGGACGCACATGACCGTGAGCGCAAACGTCGTGAGCAGCGCGTACTCGCCCAGCAAATGATAATTCTTGGCGCCGAACGCCTGCGAGCAGAGCGCGTTCATGCCGGCGTTGAAGCCCTGCATGAACACAAGCGTGGACAGGTCCATTGACATCTGCGCGTACGCCACGGCCGCGAGCTGCTCCACACCCAGGTGGCCCATCACGCTCAGCTCCGTGATAGAGATCGCGAAGAAACAGTACGTCGATAGCGTGCTGGGCAGCGCCAGCGCCAGCAGCGCAAATACCTCGTGGCGCAGCGCGGTCAGCTCTGGGATGTGCATCGCCAAGCAGTAGTACGTGGAAAACGAGCTGGGCAGCCACAGCGTCACCAGTGAGCGCAGCCACTGGAATACACGGGAGCCCATCGCTATCTGCTGTCTGTCTTGTGTCTGTCGTCCCGCTCGCTAAAAGATTTGCAGTCATTCATGGTTTATGGTGTGGTGCTTTTTACGATCGCATTGGTCGGTCTCAGATCTGCTTAATGGGTGAATCTCAGATTGTCCTTGACTGAAGAGTCGCGCGTGCTGAGTCGTTTCCATCCTGACGTTCTTTCGATAGCTACAGCTGCTTGCGGTCGCCTGCCTCCCTCCTGCCATTTGCAAGCGAGCAGACGCACTGTCGAGCACAAGTACACTGAGAGCAGGCAGGATGGCGGGCTCGCTCATGACGATGCCCATGCTGATCGTCAACATGGGCGCCGAGATGATCTATGTGCTCGACCAGCGGCTCAAGGCACAGAACATCCCGCGCGACAAGAGCTCCAAAGGCACGGCAGGCGGGCGGCCGTGTGACGCACTTCTGATGTGTGTGAGTTGATCTTTGAAGACTAACTCGTAGCTCTTTGTGTGATGGATGGCGCTTGTTGTAGTACTCGAAGACATCATCAAGACGATGCACAACGAGAAGTTCATGGCCGAGCTCTTCAAGCCGCACCACATGTACTCCAACATCTCGACGCGCCAGATCTTCGATCGCCTCGCCCACTCATCGATCATGCGCCTGAACACCAACAGCATGGACAAGGTGCGCGCTTTCGTTTGTGTCTTTCTCTTCATGCTTGAGAGTGGTTGCTTGTCGAAACTCACGATTCTCGTTGTAGCTCTACGATTTGATGCGCATGGGCTTCAAGTACCAGACCCTGTCGTGCTCGTCCGCCGATGAGCTCGTGCAGGTGACGATGAACCACCTCGTGAACATCAAGAACCTCATCGACGCCGAGGACGTGAAGCGTCTTGTGGACGAGACCGTGCTTCTCACGTCGCAGGTACGCCGCGCGTGGCCCTTCATCTTGGTGGCTCGGTCTAGAGCTGCTCTTGAGAACGTTGGTACTGACGCTCTGATCGTGTGCTTCATTGCGCTCTTGGGTCGGACTGCAGACTTTTGGCACGATGAACGCCGCGGACTTCCACTTGCTGCGCCAGTACCTCTGTCGCTTCTTCCAGGACACGCGCATCAAAGTGTCCTTGTTCCTCCAAAGCGGCATCCAGGGCATGGACGGCACGCTAGCGATCCGCCACGATGGCTTTACCGCGTCGGGAGGCCAAGTTCCTGGGGTCGTGCGCTACTTCGACGACGAAGGCAATCCCGACGAAGAAGAAAAGTTTCTCATCGCCAGCGCAGAAGGCGCGGTGGAGGCACCCAAGGTGCACATTCTTGAACGCGAGCAGATCAACAGTCACCTCGGCTTCAACATGTACGAGGCTGACTCGAAGTCCGGTGGGAAACTCGCGCGCTCGACGAAAGACACCATCGCAGACGCCAAGCGAGGCGGCGCGAGCGGCTTTGAGAATCGCAAGCACCAGAAGCTCTTCAAGGCGACTGCGGTCGACGGACTGAACCTTCTCGCCGACTTGCTGGGCTCGTCTGTGAAAGAAGTTGAAGGCGAGAGCAAGGCGTTCAAGATTAACTTGTTCCCAGACGACTTGACGCGATCCAAAGGAGTCGCTAGAGATGGTGATGACGACGGCGAAGACGGCAAAGCCGTGCCGACGATCTGGATCGACGCTTCGAGCGACCACAAGAGCAGCACGCAGTCCATTCTCGAGGAGCTCAAGCTGGACGAAGACGTCAAACACGAGGGCAAAGGCGCGCCGGACGACGATCTGCTGGAACTCATGGACTCGACTGCCTCGTAGCGAAAATTGGAGCTGTCGCCTCTCGCTTCTCAAATACTTACATGCCCGCTCTCTTTCGCCGTTGTCAACAAACTTGGGGGTCACACAGCATAAACAGCAGACGCACCCACAACGACCCCACACCACGCATGCAATATCTAAGCTAAAGAACCATCTACTACATTTGAGGATACTGACAAACCTCGCCCTTGTTCGTCCTACCGTGGCTTTATACTTAAGACAGCCGCGTCGTGTGCAGGCACTTCATGCATTTGTAGGCTCGCGCGCCGGCTGGGAGACTCAACAGCGTGTTGCAATTTTGGCAGCGCATCATTTCTTGCGCTACATTTGGCAAAGAAAGAGGTCACAACAAATATTAGACGGTAAACATCGAGGAGAGTCCCAACAAACAAACAGGTTATCAGCATGCAAACGTACTGGTGGTTGTGGACAGCTTCGACACTCCCTGGCACGAGGGACATTTGACAGCAGACGCTCCGTTCTTCACAATGAGATGCTTGCTGCAATGGCCACAGCTCACGATCTTCGTATCGCGAACGTCAACAGAAGAAGACGAGCCTGTAGAGCCTCCATTCTCGACAGAGGAGGCAGATCCGTGGGTGTCCACCGACTTCAAAGATAGCTTGCTGATGGTCGGGGACTGGTAGCAGTACGGACAAGCAAAATCGGTCGAAGCCATTCCTTCTGGCAGCGTAATCAGGCGTGTGCAGTTCTGGCAGTTGATCTCCTGGACAGAATCAGCCTTCTTGTGAGCGTCAGAATCCCGCGTTTGTTGATCTCCGGCAGCGCTGTCTTCCTGGACGCTTGGCAAAGACTCGACCGACTCGGTTAAGCCATTCAAAGCCTCCGCAATCGCCTTTTGACAGTACGGACATGGCACGAGGCAAGGATTTGCGCCAGCGGGGACGTGGACGATCTGGCGGCAATGGAAGCAGCGCACTGTGAACTCTTCTCTTGCACCAGTGCTGTCGAGTTGCGAAGTGAAGGTTACCCCAGGAGCTGAGTACACAGAAATGAGCGCTCGGTCGAGGGCTTCAGCTTCACCAAGTAGTGCGAGCGCGTTTGCTGAGTGTCGACGGTATCGCTTCCACTGCACTTCACTCGTGAAGCCTACGAGCGCATCAATGAGCTTGGGGTAGCTTGCGTGATCAAAGATGCTCTGTCGAAGTTGGTGGATCTTGAGAAACTTGTTCAAGAGCAGCAGCACAGTGGTCATGTCGAAATCGGACTCTGTTGCCGCGTTGTTGGTCATCACGTGCAGCAGCAACTCCACCACCCACGCCAGATGATCAGGCATGGATTTCTTCTTCTCTTCCGACACGATAGTGAACATCAGCTCGAGTACAGCAATCGCGCAATCTCTGGAAAACAATCCGCCTTCTAGCGCGGCTGTCCCCTGAACCGCGAGAATCTCGTGGAACTCAATCGTCTTCGACGCATCCAATGCTGCGAGTGCTCTCACATTCTCGTGAAACGTCACGAGACCCTCGCACGCAATGATGAAGAGCTCGCGGTTCTCGTGTCCGTTTGCGAACGTGCGCAGTGTGTGGACGTACACGCTTTGGATCTGCCGGTACAACTTTTCGCGGACGTCTTCGGACCTCGTCGACTGCTCTTCCGAGATGATCGCTCCCTCAAGGAAAACGAGACCACTGATCAGCGCTTTGTACACTTTGTTCTTGAGACTCTCGATCGCTGCGAAATTGGATGGGATCCATTCCAAGAACTTGATGATTGGCTCGACGAGCTGCGACGTCAGCAACACCTGCTCTCGGTACGAGTGCGAGCGACTCAAGCTGAAGACCAACGAGCAGATACCGCATGCCAGTTGCAACTTCTTGCAGTTGTCCCCCAATAGCACTCCACTCAACTCTCCCGTGTCAGTCTGGCACTCGCTGAAGATCCTGTCAAACGCTCTCTCCATGCACGAGATCACTGCAGCAGATTCCATCAGAGCTTTCTTCCCAGCTGCCCCAGAGCTCACGATCAGGTTGAACAGCTCCAAGACCTCGGTCACATCCACCAGTCCAGTGTCTGAAGTGTTTAGGATGTCGACGAGGATATCAACGCCATTCACAGCGATCAACTGCTGGATGTCATCCATGCACATCTGTTTCAGCAATCGCTGCGCCGCTTCCAGCACCTCTGGTGACTTGTTCGGCGAATCTTTTTGCTCTTGCAGAAGCCTGACGATGCTTCCGATCACACCTTGCTTCGCGAGCTTCCGCCGAAGCGCCTCAGAAGTCGCTTGGATAGTCAGGAAGTGAAAAATCTTCGGCAAGAAAACCACGTCCACTTGCTCTTCGCCTTGAATAAACTTCAGGAGGTACAATGTCACCTCGTCGATGATCTCGAGGCAATCCGCAGAAAGGGAGTTCAAGTCCATCGTGTCGAGAATGCCAGAGAGAAGGTCGCAGCGCTTGAAGACACCGTCTGGGTTGAGGTGGATGTCAATGTCCACAATCTGTTGTCCCGTTTCAATGATGAAGGTTGCTTCGCGTAGGACAGCGGACGATTTTAGCTGCTCGAAGAACTTGCTCATCATGCGAGGATCGGTTACGCCATCGTGAAGGATTGACACTGCATTCTCCTGGTGTCGTTCGGTTCCCTTCTGCATCCAGTAGACCAACGAGATCGCTCCGTCCACTGCAACCTTCTGCATCTGCTCCTCGTTGAACGTCTGACCGTGCTTCAGGAGGAGAGTTAGCGCCAAAATACCAATGACTGACGTCCGCGGGTCAAAGTCAACCAAGAAGCCGATCAGCGTGGAGACCAACGTAGCGTGCTCCGTTGCTGAGAGACCAGTCTCCTCGTCCTCAAGCTTCTCGGGGGTCGAGAACACGATGTCGGTGAGTTTTCGCGCAGCCGTGGCTTGAATAGAAGGCCGTTTCGCAACGACCATGACCTTGTACGCAAGCTGGATGTCGGAATTCTCGATCAGGTCGATCCACAAGGGGCACGTTGCAAAGTCGGACTCGACCAGGTTCAGCACGATGTCTTCCGCGATGATCGACACATCCTCCAGCGATGAAAGAATGTTCCTCAAAATCGCACCCGGAAGCACGGATCGGTGGTCGTACAGCATCTTTCGGAATTCGAGAGGGTCGCTGGACAGGTTCACGAGGATGTGGCCGATCTTGCACGAGATGGCTTGGTGCTCAGGGTCCAGTTCGCCGTACAGGAGCGTAGTTCTATCGTACATGCCGACAAGCGCCGTCAGTGCAGTACCGGCTTCGAGGATCAGCAAACGCACTCGACGCGTTTGTGTCAAGGAGTCGATCAGCATCAACGCCCGCTTCACCAGCGAACTGTTCGACTCTTCGCGCATCAACTCCAAGAGCGACGTGTGAACTCCACTGCTGATAAGTAAGTTGACCATCGATTCGTTCGAACTCTCAAGCACGAGCTCCTTCAACACCGTCATGCAGTCCTCGAAAACAGTCTCGTTCGATGATTGCCCAGCAGCGACGCTTGATTGCTCGATGCCATTCATCAAGGCTTGCAGGAAATCGTGACCAGTTGTCGATGAATCCACGGCGTACAGAGTGAAGAAGCAGTTCTTCCAAACTTGGTCCGTGATGAAAAGCCGCACGATTCGAATACCCATTGCTAAACGGCTCGGCTGAGAGACAATGAACTCAGTGACCACAGTCACGAGGTTTTTCACGTCATCTTCGCCGGCTGAAGCAATCAGAGATGTCGACGAGTTCAATATCAGGTACAGCAACTGGAGCACAGCGGTGCTGATCTGCTTCTCGCTGAGCGTCGACGAGTCTGACGATACGTCCATCCACTTGCGCATGACGATGCAGAAGACACGGAACACGTCGAGCTCGACCATTCGAGCCACAATCTCGTCCCCGCCGTCAATAGCGCATCGTATGCACTTGATAGCATTGACGCGAGCTTCCGCGTCTCCACTGGTGCTGATGATGTTTATTAGTCCTGGAAAGAACGCTATGCCGACAACTCGCTCTCGCAACTTGGACACCAACTCAACGATTTCTGGATTCGACGACTCTTGAAGCGGTTCGAGCAGCGACGTGATGGATTTGATTCCAGTCAGCTTCGCCAGAATCTCCAGACTCTTCGTCTTCAGTGCCACGTCGCGTCCGGATGCCATGAGGAAGAGCGTGTCGAGCACTCCAACCGAGAAGCCGCGGTCATTGTCAAGCAGCGCTCCAAAGTACCGCAAAGCGGAGAATCGATTCTCGTCCGGAGGAGTCTGAAGCAAACGCTGGAAGAAGTCAGACGCATTCCTGTCGAGCAGCTCGTTGAAGATCGCTGGGTTGAACTCGCACAGATTCATCAGCGTCTGCGCGCACAACGGCACCAGACTCGTCTTCTTTGACATCAGGAACGACGATAGCGCAGGTACGCAATCGCGAGAGCAGATGTAGTCCGCATACGCAGCCGACTCTGCACTGAAGCACTTCATGATCCCCAGCAAATTCTTCTGGAAGTTGATCTCTCCCACAAAGTGATCTTCACCGGCGACACAAGCCTTCAGCTTCTTCAGCACGAGATCAAACACGTCGAGCTCGTAAATCACTCGAAGCACGTGCTCGTGCGCATCCTCAATCGAGTCGACATCTTGCTTCGGTGTTGTCTGGCACAGCCCGTACAGGATCTCCGACGCGATCGCACAGTCATCCTCATTGTCCAGCATCCACATCATCTCCTTGATGAACTCGCGCTCTTTCGCGATCATGGCGATCATCGTCGGCTCCTGAGAAACCTGAATCAGGACTTGAGACGCCAGCATGCGATTCATGCGATCCCCCTTCTGCAAGATCGTGACGAAGCTCGGAATCGCAGACGACGGGAACTGGAGGAGTCCACGGGAGCCGTGAACTTCCGACACGTGGATGCACTCACAAATCGTGCTCAGGATCGCTTCCATCGCCACGTCAAATGAGTCTTCCGGGTTCGATCCGTTCACCTCCAAGAGGCTGTTCGAGCGCAGTTCGATGAAGTCACCGAGCAATCTGCAAAGGAGAGCAACCCCATCGCTGCCTGTTAGCTCCAAAATGTTCTCCGTGTTCTTGCGAACGTACTTCTTCAAACAACGCGCTGCTTCGATCTTGGACTCCAACGGCGCTAGTGAATCAGGCGCCAGGATTTCACGTAAACGAACGCCAGCTCCAGCCTTGCGCAGCGCGTTCTGACACGCCTTGGATTTGCAGATATGAAACATGACTCGGAGGGCCTTGCGCTCAACCTCAGGGCGAATCGGTCTACCCATTTGCATCTCCATCACACGGTTCCCCATGACTTTTACCAGCGCTGCGCATGCTCCCGACTGAGAGAACGCCTCGCCAGCAGACAACTCGTTTCCAGCACCATTCTGAAGCGCAATCAGATTCGCAAGCATGTCCAACACCGCCTTTTGCAACTCCTCCACCTCGGTGTGCAGCAATTGACAGAATGACGCCACCCCACCAGCTGCTTCGATGTCGTTAAGCTGCGCGATGCGGTGAAGCCCCATACCTCGCATCGTTTCTTCACGTCCAGTCTTCAGCGCGATCGACAGTTGCATCACCTGCTCCACTTTCTGTTTGCACCATAAAATCACAACCACAGCAAAAGGTCAGTCTTCACCAAACATACAAAACCCTACTATAAAGATCATGCACGAACCTCATCGACGGTTCTCGTCGCGTCATCCAGAAGTCTACGCAGCCCAATGAAACTGTAGTAGTCGCCGACTTCAACGTTTCGGAAGCAGCGTTGGCACACCGGCTGCTTCTGCTCGTACCCCGGTCCATCGATCGGCAGGTTCACCTTGCTGGTCGTGCATTCCGCGCAGAACACATTCCCGCACAGCTTACAGTGGTGCTGTGGTAGAAATGACAAGTTATAAATGAGCACCATTTCGATTTTCAGCACCACAGGGCCGATACTCACACGAAAGCCACTTACACGTCGTCGAAGCACACCAAACTTGCTGTTGCACTGGAAACACCCACTCACCGCGTCGTCGCGAACCAGAATCGGCGCAAAATACCGGCGCAACCGCATTTGCAGCTCCTTGTTCGCCCCGTCGCCAAAAGTACCACCGGTTCCCACGGTCGCGGCCGCGAAAGCTCCAGCTGGCGGCGGGAACACCTGCAGCAAATCGCTTTGCTTCTTGGTGATGTTGCTGCCTAGCTGTCCTTCCTGGATGACGATCGTTTTGTCAAACTGCGGCGATGTGCCTTCACCGTTGCCGACCGCTTGCGCGCCATCGACCGAGAACCTCGATTCCGTGCTGGGGGAGCTGTGAACCGCAGATGACACACCTCTCGTCGCCGCCGCAAGCCCGTTATCACCACGAGAGAGACCTGTAGGCCTCCCTTCGCTCGAGTTCGAATCGTCGCTCATTCGCGACGAGTTCACGCTGTACGACGGCACCTTCTGGTTCATGCGGTCGTCTTGGCTACCGCCGCCATCAGTCCCCGATCCGCGTGTGGCACCGTTCCTCGTGTTTCCGAGTCCATTCACCGCGTCCGCACTCGTCGGCGTCGTGCCGCCACCGCTGCTGGCGCGTCTATCCTGCCTCCGCCTCGCTGCCACGCGCGGGTCCAACCACGTCGTGGTCTTGGTGTTGTGGTCGACAAAGTACACCCGTCCCTCCGCATCCTTCAGCTCTTGCCACCCGGGCGGCAGCGGATCGCTCGTCGGTAAATGCCACGACGTCTGCATACAACCAACAAAAAGAGAACGACACGTACGTCAGCATCTCAACAGCACGCGCCCCCTCGTCCATACAAACGACCCACCTCGCGCGTGACGTGGTTCACGTAGAAGACGCGTCCACGTGCGTCCTTGACGCGCTCCCAGGCGCTGCCCGCGCCGTTCATTCCTCCGCCTTCTCCTGTCGCGCTCTTTCACGTTGGCCGCTTCCTCTTCCGCGTGCGCACTTTCACTTTGTTGTCACGCGGCTTTCCTCACCTGTCTGTTCAAAAAATTGCGGCTGACTTCAGATGTACCAGTTCGACTGGTACAATCGACAGGTATACATGAAAATGTACCCATTGGTATTTTCTTTTTGTGACAGCGCTCTATTTCAGTCGAACTGGATCCACAGTCTGGTTACAAAAGAACAGAGCTCTGATTGAGCAGATTACAGTCACACCTCTCATTAGTGCGCACGAAAAAATGGACTTTTTGTTACCAAAACAAACAGATAATCAAAATTAAAATGATTAAAAAATGCAAGTAGAATGAGTGAGTATAAAATCTAAGCTGAAAGCCGAATAGAAAGA
>JAADXK010000985.1:0-12811 GCA_023337805.1 Globisporangium barbulae | reverse complement strand
ATACACTGCACCTCACGTACGGCATCGAAGTGCCCATCAAGTGCGTCGACGAGACGCTGTATGTGCGCATCTCCGCGCACATGTACAACTCGCTCGCCGATTATGAGCGTCTCGCGGACATACTGTTGCTAGCAAAGGAGCGATAGCCAGTCTCGACTAGGAATCGTCGTGCGCTTAAGATCCGAGCAGCATCCGATTTGTCTACCTCAAAATTGTTAAAAACCCAAGTCCGCATTAACAAAAAACTGGGTTCATGTTGTTCTTTTCCAGGTCAGGTCTTACACGAGAGGGGGGAAATGAATTGCTGTGAAGCGCACATGGCGAACTGCCTTCGTTCGCACAACAAGAAGAAATCGGAATACACACGAAGCACTCGGTTCTGACTCGACGGTCGGTGGGTAAAATGGCTGGAGAGGGGCTGAGAGCAACGGCGAGAACTGGATGGGATGGGGCGTTGAACGCGCCCACTGATCAGGTCTCACAGCAATTCTCACTGCAGGTTAGCGCCGTACCGTGTTGACCTGGCCGTTGCCAGTGTAGTTGGTGAGGTGGGTCTCGTAGATCTCGTGCCAGCCCGGCACCGAGATGGTCTTCTGGCCGGACTGGAGCTGCTGCATACGGTTGTAGCAGGTCGTGTGCGCAGTCGCTGGGTACTTGAAGTTTGCACGGAAGTAGGGCGTGTAGTCGTCGACCGCACCATCCTGCAGTTCGTACCACGAGCAGTGCATGAGTTCGATCTGGTCGAGCGCCTCGATCTTCTTCTCCGCGACGCTTAAGCTCGGGCTCAGTGTCGAGACCGCTGCCAGCGACGTATTCACGAGCTCCACGAACAGATTGATCGAGGTCTCCACGGGCGTCGTGGCTGTGTTGGTTGTTTCAAAGGATTCGGTGATGTCTTCCAGGCGTCGCGCTTTCGACACGAGCGGACAGCTGATGCTGACTTTTGCGAGGCCGAAGGCCGTGAGCAGCGAGTCTCGCTCATAAGTGTACGAGTAGGCCCCCAGATCTGTGCCACTCACGTACTGCCAGTACTGCGTTGGCAGCGGACCGAAGAACTGGCCAAGCACGGGATGATCCTCGACGCGAATGCGGCTTGGGTTGGCGCCCCAGGTTCGGTTCGGCCAGAACTGGGTGATGTTGGACGTCGAGGTCGGGCAGATGTCCGTGACGCTGAGACTGCACTGCTGGAATGCGTAGCTGGAGGTTTTCTTCTCGGTCTCCGTCATCGGACGCTGTACCTGGCAGTCGTACCACCACTGATGCAGCAGGTCGATCGTCGAGCTACAAATGCACACATAGCAAGCGTAATTAGAATGGAAGCAACCCCAGGTTCACCAAAAAGATGACGTACTGGTGGTTGTAGAAGATCGGGTCTGCCGCCGTGAAGAGCGTTGCCATCGTCGAGCCAGCCGTGTTGTGGATCGAGTTGTGCACGCCGTAGTGGATGTTCTGTGCAAAGTTGGCGAACCCGAAGGACCCACTGATGTACTTGGCCAGCGTGATCAAGCCAAAGCCAGACGGGAACGCCTTGGTGCCCCAGTTGTCGCGCGGGATGCAGCCCGAGCAGTTGACAAGTGTCGAGTTGTGGCAGAAGTTCGCGAGCGAGAACGTCGTCGGAAGGCCCATGGCTGCCGGTACACCAGTGCCAACCACACAGCTCCCAGACAGTGGCGTGACGCCATCATAGGTGAATGTGGTTGCGGCGGTCGGGTTCCCATAACTGCCGGCACCGCCACCCAGGTCCGTGAGGATCCGCGAGCACGACTCGAACGTGTTGCATTGGAGCGCGAGCTTCTTGGTGTAGTCCGTGTAGTAGTCCCAGTACGGGATCGTGACGCACTCGAAGCCGGGCATGCTGCGCAGCATGTTCTCGTACGCGAGGATGAAGCGGCGGTGCCAGTAGATCATGCCGCACGTGCGGTGGCCCTCGTTGCCCGAGGCCGTGTCGCCGTGGACCTCGAGAAAGAGCGCGTGGTTGCCGTTCGCCATCGCGGCCATGACAGCGTCCATGTAGAGCTGCTTCTCCATGGTTGAGAGCACGCCCCAGGCTTTCCGAACGCGCGGGCCGCAGCTTGGCGTCTGCGCGTTCGCCGGCTCGATCCCATTCAGCACAAAGACGCACGCGATCGTCAAGAGGAGCGTGAGGCGAGGCATAGAGGAGACGCGACGACGTGGTACCTTGGCTGTCATTCTGACAATGTCTCTGGATCTGCGTCGCGAGACTGTAGGACTGGGAAAGATTCGCTGGCGCTGGCTTTGTCTTTCTTTCTGCAGACTGACGAGTTAAGGATGGGAGGATAGCCTTGAGCAACGCTGTGCTGTGGTGCTCTGGACCGACGCAACGATACGCCTAGTGGTGATGGAGACGCTCTTGTGGAGAAGAGGGTAAAATGATTCGTGAGCGCTCAGAAGAGACCACACGTCTTGCACTCGTTCATTCGTAGCCGCTCACGCAGAGAAGTGTTAAGCTCTCAATGTGCTCGCAGGATCACTTGCTCGTCATTTTCTTCTTTCGCACCCGCCATTACCCACCTGCTGCGCTGTCCAAGGACGTGGACTCTGCGGAAGAAAGCCACCATTAACACAATAGACTCACTAGCTCAGTTGCAGCGCTTTTCCACTTTGCACTGACGTCATTTCGTGCAGCCAGTGGACACTGACCTGCGTTGGTCTCCAAGATCAACTGCAAGCTTTGGAAAATTATGCGAAAGTGCTCAGGATGAGCGAGCTCAAGGAAAGAAAAAAAAAAATAGAAATGCATTTATTTCCATGGATCTGGATGTTCGTGGCTCCAATTTTTACTAAGCTCTTAAATTATATCAGCCAATGAGATGCTCAGGACGATTTTTGACGAGCCAATCAGAAACTCAGAATTGGTTTGTAGAAAGCTCAGATCTGAGATCTCGGATGTTCCTTCCACACAACTTGATCATCATGGCGCGCTCTTCCTTGAGGGATCGCTTCGAATCCTTACTTGCGTCAAGTAAAGAGCGGACCGAGTCCAATGACGACTTGAATACCCTTTTGACCGACTTTCGGATCCCCTTTGCCTCACTGCTGTGTGTGGTTCTCGGGTCTCGTGGTCGCTCGGAGTGCTGGCAGTGGGTCCATGGAAGTCAAACTTTGCACCTAGGTCCCTCACATGGCTGCGTATTGTCCAGAGGCGCGATCGTGCAATGGATAGCCTGTCCTCTGTATGCAACAACAAAACGCGAGGAGAACGGTGCTGCGAAATCGCATCGGAACTGACCATCCATCCATTGACGCAAGAAGCGCGGCAAACAGGTGCTCTGTGAGCGGTGGTAATCTGGCGCCTAGTCAATCTATCGGATAGGACACCATCTCGACTCCTGGATATCGCGCTTATGACGAGAACGCAGAGATGCTTTCTCAAATGCCAGTCATTCGTTTGCATGCGTGTCTTACGGATACAGAGGCTTAGGGAGGTGGACAGACAGGCGCGATGGAGTAAAATCGAGCCTCGGAATCCTAGTGGTCCGTGCTAGCAGCTCTGTTGACGTTGAGCATCGAGATGCTCACATTGCTTTGTTAGCGCTGCTCGAACGCAACCTCGTGACGTATGGAAAGTCGACACCACATCTCCTCTGCGCCAAGTAGCGAATGTCGAGAGAGCGCAGTTCACAGTCCCTGAGCTGCAAAATGTGCACACTCACCCTCACCAACCGAGAGAGAGAAACGTTCATATCTGTGATAGAAGACTGTTGCAAGTTCAGCAAGAGTAAAGGGAACGAACCACTCTGAGCGCAAATATGGATGGATATTATTATGGTGGGAATAAAAAGCGAGGAGAACAGTGAGGTGCATTTTGTCCACGACATTGTTGCGTGCGATGGGAAGAATTCGGTGACAAGCCCAAACGGCGACGGTCCTGAGCTGTGGCTGCTTTTTCTTTCGGGACTAGACGCCAAGCGACTTGGTGAACAAGACGAGGCCGTCGTGATTCGACATGGTCACATCCCGAGTCTGCAGGTTGCTAAAGGGGACCCCGATGTCTCCCGACAGCTGCGCCTTGCTGGCAGAAGTGATGGCAGCGATCGCGGGCGTGTTTGCAGCCACCGGGTTCGCTGCGATGGCCGCAGCAACGTCAGGGGTGACTGCGGACGTGGCGGAGAGCACCGAACCCCCTACGGTCGCCGTCGTCGTTCTGGACGGAGCTGGAATCACGGGATTCACTGCACTCGCGGAGACGATGGCTGCCGCAACATCGGGGCTCGAAACAGCCGCTGCGACAGCCACGGGGGTACCTTCGGCCGTCGTCACTTTCGCTGGCGGCGATGCTTTGGTGAGTAGATACGCCTTGTAGACCTCGAGCCAGTGATCCAGGTCGATGTTCACATCCCCTCTCAGGAGCTGCATGGTGAGGTCGTAGCAGCGCGTGTGCACCTCGGGTTTGATCTTCAGGTTCTTGCGGTAGAATTGCGTGAAGTCGTCCACAAAGTGATACTGGTCGACGTACCACGCACACTCCATGAGCTCCATCTGGTCCATGGCCTCGTTCATGTTTTTGGCTCGGCGGATTACTAGTGGCGTGAGGCTGTCCATGAGCCCCTTGACCTTCCCGACCGCCTTCTCGCGCGTCACGTCCTTGGACTTTGATGGCGTGGTCGTTGGCTGCTGCAGTTGCTGCGTTTTTTCCATGCGACGAGCCTTGCTCTGCGCGGGGCACGAGATCGTGGTATTGGCACTTGCAAAGGACTGGAGCAGCGTGTCCTTCTCGTACGTGTATGAGTAGTCCCCGAGGTCCGAGCCGCTCACGTACTGCCAGTACTGCGTCGGCAGCGGACTGAAAAACTGACCAAGCACCGGGTGGTCGTCAGCGCGCATTCGATCCGTGCCGTTCGTCCAGAACTGTGTGATGTTGGCGAGACGGGACGGCGCCGCGACAGCCGCGGTCTGCGAGCAGGTCGCGAAGCCGTAAGCCGAGTTCTTCTTCTCGTACTCGGTCATCGGCCGCTTCACCTGGCAGTCATACCACATCTGGTGCACGAGGTCTACCGTCGAGCTGTTCAGGTTGAAAATGAGACAGGATGATAAGGTTAGTACCAGCCACCGATCAATGCTCAGTGCATTAGTTAAGAGCACGTACTGGTGATTGTAGAAAATCGGGTCCGCGCTCGTCGAGAGCGTGGCCATCATCGAGCCAGCCGAGTTGTGGATCGCATTGTGCGTGATGAAGTGTAGGTTCTGCGCAAAGTTGCTGAACCCGAACGATGTGCTGATGAGCTTGGCCAATGTCGGGTAGCCGAAGCCCGAGGGGAAGGCCGTGGTCGTCCAGGCGCCGCGCGGCATGCACTTCCAGCACGCGTTCCCGCTGGCCGACGAGTTCTGGCAGAAGTTAGTCATTGAGAA
This sequence comes from Globisporangium barbulae, assembly GCA_023337805.1. Taxonomy (NCBI): domain Eukaryota; phylum Oomycota; class Peronosporomycetes; order Pythiales; family Pythiaceae; genus Globisporangium; species Globisporangium barbulae. The sequence continues at coordinate 7,441 of JAADXK010000985.1, read as the reverse complement.
GTTGGTCTCCACAGTGAAGGTGCTCGTCGTCGCGCCGTTCGTGAATGTGAGCACCGTGCCCGGCGGAACTCCGGTCGAGACGCAGCTGCCATTCAAAGCAACACCGTCGGACGTGTAGTACGTCGACACGGGCCCAGTCGAGCCACCAAACTCGGTCAGGAACGTCGAGCAGCCCTCAAGCGTCGAGCAAGAGCCCGCGGCGCGCTTGGCGAAGTCCGAATAGTAGTCCCAGTACGGGATCGTGAGGCATGCGAAGCGCGGTTCGAGGCTGCGCAGCATGTTCTCGTACGCGAGGATGAAGCGCCGGTGCCAGTAGAGCATGCCGCAGGTCATGTGCGCCTCGTTGCCGGACGCCACGTCGGCGTGGACTTCCGAGAAAAGAGCGTGGTGGCCCGTGGCCATGGCTTTCATCACCGCATCCATGTACAGCTGCTTGTCTGGCGTGGAGAGCGTCCCCCAGGCACGGCGAACCCGCGGGCCGCAAGTCGATACTGGGGTTGTAGCTGGAGCTGGTGTAATTGTAGGAGTCGGGGTTGGAGCTACAGTCTGTGCTGGCGTTGGAGTTGGTACTGCGGTCTCCTCTTGCGCCGCCACAGATCCGAGCAGTACACAGAGAGCTGCGAGTGTAATACAGAGGATCATCCTGTACGCCGGAGACTTGGTACGACGAGAGACCGACATTGTTGAAGTGATTCACGCACCGCTGGGTCTCTCTCTCACTCTCTCGCTGGGTACGTATTGACTAGCTACTCAAATTCGCCCAGGAAAGGTCTTCGCGGTATGGTGGGGATGCAGCAGAACGACGGGAACGGACGAGAAGACACGGAGGACTGGATGTGGCGGGCTGGAGGTGCACGTTAGCTGGGTATAAAGAAGCAGACTCTTCCACCCGAGTCGGCTTCTGTAGGTGACACTCTCACAGGTGAGAGGGTAAAGATCGAATGTGCTGCACGGTCACGAGCGAGCTGCCCTCTCGCTCGCTCTCCTCCCCGTCTGTCGGCCGCATCAAACCAAACGGACACGGCGATGTTTCCCCCTTTAGTTTGCCCAGAGAAGCGAAATGGCTGCGCATCGGTTTCCTGGCGCTGTAACCAACATCATGGCCGCTTCGGGAACTTTGTCGGAACGCGCACTGCTCCGAATGTTGATGGTTTCAAGAAACGTTTCGCCCACTAGCCAAGCATAGCTTCAGAGTTCATCGCCGGGCGAGCTTCGGAAGCCAATCACGCGGCGGCCAGAATCTTCACCAGAGGTGATAGACGGCTCGCTCTCTTGGTGCCGAAATAGCTAGCTGGCTCGCCAGTCATTCCTCAGCTTCCGGATAATCGCACAATGTCGAATACTCTACTTGGGTACACTTTCCATAATCCGACTTGCGAGCGTGAGCAAGAGTGGAGTACTTGAGCTGCGAATGCCTGGGCCAACAACTCACACTGATAGGCGGCGGTTCTTCGCTTCGTGCTCTTGGTCTCACTTCGCGTTACAGCCGCTTCACAGATCTCTACCTCCATTAGCGTGACCTACAGGCTCGATCGTAGCAGAGTTCTCCTGAGCTAGCCTTGCTTTCGATGCTGGGGTCTTGATGAGTTGCGGCCTTTCTTTCGGTTTCTGATATGAGACCGAGCGCGAGATGATTCGCAAAGGTGAGAAAGAATCGTGGTCGAAGCGTCGAAATGTTGCTGAAACGCGCACACTGGTCATCGGTCGCCGCACGGTCGGTCGAGTCTCAAGGCTCTTCGCACTTCGCTCGTTCTGCGGCAATTTTCTCAGGCGCCTAAGTCGCACACGTTCACCACAACTCCTTTCTTGGTCATCAAACAGGATCGCAGGCATAAGGTGCAGCGATTGCAGCCTCGAGAAACGAAACCTTTTGCGCTCGCCATCCACTCAGTCCCATCCTTGCCACTGCTCTCGTGCTAATGCTTCTACAGATTCACTCAGGACTCAGTACGTCAGACACACTTCTGAAGGCGACTTGCTTCAGAAGAATTCATGGCGCTTATAAAGTCTTCAGCTTGCTTTGACAAATCGGTTCGGCAGCAGTGCATCCTCGTTAAGGTTCTTTTTCTTTCTCCGTGACCTGCCTTGGAACCTTACTGTTGCTGGGGGTGCACGAGACTGTAGAGCAAAAACTGGATTCACGATCGTGAGGACGTCTCCGCTCCATTTGACACTCAAAACGCGATGGACTGGTAGAATCCTCCGCACCAGGCAAGCAGCAGCACCATGTCGAGCTCGCACTCGGACGCCAAACTTTGCGAGACCATCGCAACCGTTGCGCCGCAAGAGGCACTCCATTTCTGCTGGTAGACTGCATTCGCGAGTCTCCAGTCACAAACTTCCTGTCGACGAGCTTGGATGCGGTCTAAACTCGTTCTCTCGGCTTCCTGATTCATGTCGAGCTGCCAAAAATCTTCCATGAGCGCAGTGTCGTCCTGGCCGCCAAAGACGAACAGGCGAGGTATTGATATTGTGGTTGTGGTATCTGGAACAAATGCGCTCGCAGACCAGTAACGCGGCACTGGGACCGTGTCGTCCTCATCGACACTTGAGACTGTCATGCGCTGCCATCCCTTGCGAGGGTCAGTCACGCTTTTCTTCCCAACGTAGAGCCCGGACGTGAAGTGATGCGCGATGCCTGAGTTCTGATGAGGACTGCGCAGACCTTTCCCCACAGACAGCAGGTCGAAGGGAGTCACGAGCAAGCTGCGGCCGTTATAGAAGCGTCTTTCGTCTGTCGTTGTTGTCGCGGTTCTCAGGGAGACCAGTTGTGTCCACTGGATAGTGTCACCCATGGCCGACGAATAGTCCAAGCGATAGAGATCGTTCAGTTCATTGCCGTCCGCGCCACTGCGGCCTCCGTAGACGAACATGCTGTTCTTGTACACGATCGCAGCGTGCTGGTAGCGAGGCGAAGGAGGCGATCCTGTCACCCCCATCGCAGCATCCAGCTGCCTCCACGTAAATTTCGTCACACACGGCACCAGAACAAACAAGATGTCCCAGGACTCCAAAGTGCCCTCATTGCCGTCCATCAAAGTGTCGGAGACGCTGAGCGTCCATCCGCCCGAAGCACCAAACTGGTGGAACACCGAAAGCGCCTCTAGTGGGAGCGTGTTTCCCGTGGTGTTGTCGCCTGCGAACTGACCACTGACAGACTCGAACAGATAGTCCTGAGTGCCCGAGATGCACGGCTTGTTCGCTGAGAACATGGTCGGACGCTGAAGAGTCACTGGGAAGGAGCGCGCGCTCACTGTCGTGGCAGTCTTTCGCTTGCCGTCAGTCGAAAAGCCATTCTCGTTACTCCACGTAGCCGTGGTGCCCTGGGAGTTTACGGGGAAAGTGTCTGTCTGCTGGCGTTGTGGGAACGTGGACGGGCCTGGCCCCAGCAGCTGGATGTGCAGGGTCTGCGAGCACGAGTGCGTGACGCGAAGGTGCACTTTCAAGCTTGCGACGCACATGTCCGGTGAATTCCCGACATTCCCGATCGTAAGCAGCTCTTTACCGTCGTTCAGTGGCAGGGATGTCTGGAGATTCTGGAGCGAAGCGGTCGCTTTCAGTGAGCTGGAGGTGATTGAGAGCTCCCAGAGGTCGTTCAGAGATGCTTTCGTGTCGTCCGCGTCGCCGGTCTTGCCGCCGAAGACAAGCAAACGGCTGTCGATCACCACCACACTGTGCTTCTCGCGCGCAGAAGGCGCAACAGCGCTTGTATAAAATCCGCTCGCCACTTCCATCCACATCTTGGTCTGCAAGTCAAAGCGCCAGAGCTCGTTGTTTATGCCGGCGTTGAGGATGCACGTACTCTTGTGGCCTCGGTTGCACAAATATCCGCGTGCGAAGCCACCAAAGAGGTACAAGTACTTGTCAAAGTAGACGAACGAGTGGCCGCGACGCGGAGACGGTAGGTGACGCAGTGGGTTTGGATCATTGTACTGAAGTCCCGCGCTGATTGTCTCGGCTGAAAAACCACGGACACCTTCATTGACACGATGCCAGACGTTTTTAGGAGAAGCTGGTGTCTGGATCGTCTGGACCTCGCTATACTTGCCAGTGTCGTCTCGGAATAGCACTTTCACTCGAAATCGATACCAGCTCGAAGGCTGAAGCTGGTCTACCGTAGTCACCACAAACCCCGTTGCTGCTCGCTCGCTGCGCACGATGCGGAAGTCTTCGTTCATGCTCCGATTTGCCATCTCGATCACGAAACCCAGGACTTCGTGAGAGTACCCAAAGCGAGGCGAGGACCACGTGAGCTGCACGGCTATCGAACTGATGGGAATCACTTGAAATACTTGCACACGCTCGCCTAGTTGACCCCACGTTGACGTGATTCGCGATCTGGTATTCGTGTCGAGATCGGCCAGATCATAGATCGAAATGAAGCTACTGCCGCCACCACCACCGCCTGCATCAACACCAGAGCCTCCTCCACCGCCTCCAAAGTACCCACCACCACCGCCGCCGCCACCTTCTTTTCCGTCTTGGCCTTTGCCTCCGAATAATTTCCGTCCGCTTGATGCTGAAAACGCTGCAAGCGGTGCGGCAATCTCCATTATCGAGTTCTTGTCGTTGACGAAGTACTTGCCCGCACGGGAAAACTGGTATGAGCTCGCGCGACCAGCTTGGCCAGGTTGCGTCTGTGAAGCTCCGGTTCCACCGGTCGCGAGAGTGGAATAATCGGCATCGGTGTCCGCAAAACCGTAATCCAAGTGCGTGTGTCGAGCGCGTGCGTCCGTGAATTCGAGCTTGTCGCCAAGGATGTTCTCGAAATGGTATTCGTCTCGCATGGTGTGCTGAAACTCAATCATTCCGAGCGGGATCGTCGAGACGTTTGGTGCTAAACCTTGTTCTGCGACTCCCGGACCAGCGCCACCACCGCCTCCATGCGCACAGCAGTAGTTGGTAGCTCCGCCACCGCCACCACCAGCCGCTACGAGAATGGTCTTTCCGTTCACACGAACTTCTGAGGCACCACCGCCGCCACCACCTGAGAAAGCGCCGATTCCGCCAGCGCCGCCGCCTTGGAAGCCGCCTTTGCCTGGACCATTCGCGTAGCCCTGTCCGCCTCCACCGACATAGATTTCCAATGTGTCTGCTGAAGAAACGCGGAAGACACCTCGCACAAAAGCTCCGCCGCCTCCTTTGCTAAGAGGCGCTGTGGTGGACTTCCCCTTTCCGCTTCCGCCTCCAGCGCCCCAGCCATAGATGTCCACCGCGACAATCCGAGACATGGGATCATTGTCACCATCGCCTTGAGTTCCTGGAACACGGTAGACTTGCTTTGTGTTCGTAAAGAAGAAGATGAGCTCACCGAGTCTTTCGCCGCGTTGGTTGACTGGAAAGAGTACAATGAGTCCAGGCTCGCCATCCTTCTCATCGACCCCGCCGTGCGCAACACCGTTGACGTAGTATCGGTCAGCAGCATTGGCCGCAAGCTCTTGCGAAGCGTTCTTGTAAACCACGATGCGTCGTGCTGATGCCGAGTCTTGTGAGTGCTGCTCTTCTTGTGGCACACGGTACTCGGTCAAGAACTCCTTCGCATTTGTAAACGGACCGGCTCCAACTCCGTTTCTGGCTCGCACACGAGCGGCATAGCGAGTGTACCCCAATAAGCTCTCGACGTCAAACGTGAAGGTTCGGTTCGCGAGTAGCTCAATTCGGGTATCCGGTGCTTGGATCCACGTTGACGATGGCAGAGGGCGGTACTGAACCTCATAGCTCGTGATCGCGCTCCCTCCATCTACAAGCGGGGGCTTCCACGTCAGTCGAAGTGGTCGAAGCAGTACTTTTGCGAACTGGGGGACATCTGGTAGCGTTGAGCGCGTCTGGAAGCTCAGAGACAAGGAGCTGAAAGGACCAACACCATTGACATTCTCTGCTGCGGCACGGAAGATGCAGGTAGAGTTTGGTGGACGCACAGATGACGACGCGACCGTGAACAGACCCGTGAGTCCTGGCTGTAGATGGTCCGAGACGGTGGACCAGCCAAGATCTTGGTCACACTTCTGCTGTAATCGGTACGCCGTGACTTGAAAATGCTTCTCCTGGTCTCCGTTCGCCACTTCGTACTTCCACTTGATCGTGATGTGGTCTGCAGTCGCGGAGACGAACTCGGGTCTCGTCGGAGCTCGTGGCGGGACTAAAAGCAACACGAGAGTCAGTAATACTAAATACCACCTAGGCTAGCCTTCACGAATGTACATTGACTTACGTGTCGGTGGCACTTGCAATGAAGTGCTCGTCTGGCTCCATTCGCTCCACCCTACGTGGGTAAAATGAGCACGAATCCGGAACGCAAGCGCTTGGCCGCTGGGCAATTTCACAGCACCGTACGTGCATTCGCTTGAACAGACGACCTGGTCCAGTTCGGCCTCGCGCAAGGACTGGATCGCCACCTGGTCGCCTGGCCCGCTCCAGACCGCAGAAATCGTCTCCGTGTACAGGATCAGCAGTGGGAGGTCTCCGTGGTCGATGTGGGAACTGATCGGCGGATCAAAGAGAATCGTCCACTCGTAACCGCCTGGACTCGTCGTCGAGCCACTTCGAAACACCTGAACGTTCGAGATCACATCGAGGTTTTCAAGCGCAGCTTTCATCTGCTGCTCGCTCGCGTCAAATGGGATCTGAGGCGTGATCGTGCGCTGGTGGACGTCGAGGGCACTGAAGCCCGCGTGAGACAGCGTGAGCCTGAAAAATCCATCCGCGATGGTTTGCCCAGCGTCTGCGCGGGTGAAGATGCGCTGCTTCTCGTGCAGATCTCTTTGTTTGCTGTTGAGTTTGTCGCTTTGCGTGCCCGTGATCGTATTCGAGAGCGAAATCCAATTCCCACTACCAGAGATAGCGAACTGCGCCTCATACGCCACCACGGGGTCTCTGTTGCCGAGGGTATCCACTCTGCTATCGTCACTGCTGTCGCCGTAGTAGTTGTTGCTGAACGATCTCCATGACAACACGACATCCGCTGAGCCAGGATTCCCCGGCACCACGCGAACCAGCTCTGCGCGCACTAGCCGATCTTCGGCGGCTTTGTTGGTGTATGGTGCAAGTCTCTGCTGTGCTGCGGTTGAGTCGCACGTGATGAGCAAGCCGAGCACACTGACGAAGACGACAACTAGCAGGGTTGCGCTGCTCATTGCTGCTGGAAATGATGACCGAGGTGAATTTCTTTCTCTGCCATTCACTCTTGATGAATGGTGACAGGTGCGTCCCCTCACAGATCTTTGCAGTGACGCTTGCTTGGATCTTTCTTTTGTTTATTGTGAGCCAGGAGTCGCTGTCCGCCAGTCTCACTTTCATTCTTGCTCCTTTGCTAGCAACAGTATGTCCGCGAGACGCTCATAATCGGCGAGCGAGTTGTACATGTGCGCGGAGATGCGCACATACAGCGTCTCGTCGACGCACTTGATGGGCACTTCGATGCCGTACGTGAGGTGCAGTGTAT
>JAADXK010000984.1:0-12857 GCA_023337805.1 Globisporangium barbulae | reverse complement strand
GGGCTGTATGCGCTGTACTGGGACTGAAAGGACGCGCTGAACTCGTCGCGCGTCTGCAAAAGTTCAACTTGGTTCTCCTGTGGACAAATAATTCGCAGAAATAGAAAGTTTAGATAAAAATAGTGTGAACATTCGAATTCCATAAATTTGGGTCTACTCACCACAGAGCGACTGATTGCGCGCTGGGAGAAATTATGACGCGCAAGCCTCATCAGTGAATCGTACGCACAATCAACAGACTGCTTGGTGGAGATGTAGCTTCGAAGCCACTCTGCATAGTGAATCTTGATGAAGATGACCATTGAGGTCGTCGTAAGCAGCTAGCATACAAATTCAATAAACAAAAATTAGATAGTCGCAGAGACAAATGTATGCACAACGATTGGAGCGTACTTTTTCATCGCGACGTGTGTCCTTCATGAAGGTCAACAGGTGGTCTGCAAAGGGCACGATCTCGAGCCGTCCTGCAGTGCGCGAGCGCTGGCGTCTCGGGCCGCGGTGCTCGCGGATTGCGTCCTCATTGCGCAGCCAGTAACGAAGAGTCCATCGCGGGATGCCGAATCTGCGGGATACCGCGCGCTGGCTTCCGCAGCGAAGCGCGTGGAGCACTTGGGCGCGCAGCTTGTAGGAGTACGAGCGCCGCTTGATTGGCATGTTGCGCGGGCAAACAAATGAAAAATGAAACCAAATGAAAGGAAGAGGGTGCGCATTTGCACTTGCAACGGCGGTTTTCTAACGTTTCCCGCCAAATCAAACAAATGGTTCATAAATTTCTCTTTGACATCACGATATTTTCATTGGCGGAATTGTTTGCAATAATACCATTTGATTGGCACAAAATAAGCCGATCATTTTGATACAAAAAATACAGTGGTACTCAGCTGAGATGTTGTTTGGGCGATTAAGCTGTCCGGGCAATCGGATCCGTCCGTATCTGTACTCCATAATACACCCACTGTCTGTGCCGGAATGGTCTGTGACATCATCCAATGACGTCACCTGTTACCATGGGTATCGGCGGTATTACCGGTATCCGACCGGTAATAGTCACCCATGGTGCACTGTGAGGTGATGTGTACCACACACATCTGCCTCCATGTAATGGCCATTGAGGACCCATTACATAATGGCCATGAGGGCCCATTACAAGGAGGTCGTGTTGAGAGGGAACATGCACAGCTGGATGTTGGATAGCGGCGCGATAAGACGATGGGAAGAGACGTTGTCGACGAGCAGGAGGATGTGGCGATCTTCAGCTTGCCCGTCTTTGTTGAACCGAGAGAGCCAGCTCACAAAGAGCTCAGTGTTCATCCAGCCTTTTGGCGTAGATTCGTAGTAGAGGCCGAGCTGTTCAGCAGATCACTTCCCAAAGCAGCGAGGCTTGCACACAGCGTCAACGAAAGAAGAGACAACTTCGTTGAACCGTCTGCATTGCAGCAAACAGCGACGGTCAGCCTCTTCTTCCCTTGCTTACGACCCGGTATGCGCCCAGTTGAAATGGATTTGCTTGGCGAAGCGCAGTAGAAAAGCGCCGTTTCGTCCATGTTGAAAATGTTACGTTTATCGTAACCACGCGTGACTTCTTGCAGAAGCGCTTGCCCCTCGGTAACGGCTGCTTTGCTCACAGACGCTGCTTCGCCGTGGACTCGCTTGGATCCCAGGCGATGTCGGTCTTGGAACTTGCACAACCAACCAGGCGAGAACGACATGACCTTGAGAACAGCAGCCGCGTCTGGCTCAGCGCTGTGAACGAGATCATTCCGAATCTTGGCCGCCTTCTCGCGGATCGTGGCACCAGTCACGAAGGGCAGCTTGAAGTCTTCGCATTGCCAAATCCACTGCAACAGTGCTGCTTCTAAAGCCAGAGACGTCACCTTGTGGCTGGTTTTGCGTGCGGGGTTTGAGGTGGCAGGGAGGGCAGGGCCGTTTAGCACGCGATACAGCGTCATGTGGCACAGTGTGCTCGGGAGCTTGAACGCTCTCGTCGCCCACTCGGCGAGGCTGTGCTGAGTGAGTGTGGGTGTGCGGCGTGATACTCTCACAGCGCCCACTTCTGCTCGTGCATCATACGGGCGCGCGTTCCCTTCGTCGCCATCGGCTTGCGGGTGTGCTGGATTTCTTCACTTGTTGACTTGAGCTGTAAACGGAAAGATGAAAACTGAATTACCAAGTGGTAATCAGCAGCGCGTCTGCTACATGCTGTTGTCCTTTGCCTGCTCTCTGCGCTCTTCATGGAGCTGCCTCCATGAGTGGACCATGTATCAGACGTGGGTACTCTTTGTCACTATGTTAAAGTATGCAGATGTGCAACATGCGACTCGGCTTGACTTGGGCACTCTGGGTACAACTGCAACTCCGCCTTTGATCTTGGCTCTCATATCGCCAACTACAACTTTCATTGGCCAGGATCAAAGTATCCGCAAGTGCAAACACGTTCAACAGGATTGCCTATTAGCTCTTCTGCAGTTGTTACTGGTGCCAGCAATTCGAATTTCGCGCCAATGGCTGTCAAAAATAATGGTTATGTCAATTTGATCGATTTTGAGAGGGTATTAAATGATGGCAGTGTAACTTAACGAGGGGGATGTCTGTAGTCGCGTCTTGCGGTCAATGAGAGTGAACTGAACAAAGAGCCATGATCAATCGAGAGTTATAACAGCAAAACCACAGTAGTAAAGGACAAGAGAGCCGAACCTTGTTGTGTATCAGTGTCCCAACGGGACCGACTTTTACAGAGATCCCCCTAGAAGAAAATGGACAAACGTAAGTTTCACAAGAGTCAAGTTCACAAAGAAGGCAAAACATCACAACCTACCACGGCAGCAGGTCGCTTGGTTTGAGAAGCGCCCTTCCTCGCCTCCGTTCCGTCCAGCAGGATTTTAATCTTGAGTCATGGCTTCTTTGCTCGGAGTGCGATAATCGTGTCGGCAATCTAAACATACATAACAAAAATCAATGAAAAGCATATCAATTACAAGGCAGAAACATGAATAGGCTCAGCTCCTCGCTCGTGAAAATATACATGCATATGTGAATGCGAAAAGTTGTCGATGCCAAAGCCTCTGTTACCATAAGGCGCGCCTCATTAGCACATGTTCCGCCCATATCCTTACGAACTGGGACGGTCTTGCCCCCTTCAACGGGATTTTTTTATCATTCGTAACAGCGAACACTCGCAAAGTACGATGCTCTCGCCCCGTAGCCTCTCAATCTGCTATTCGGCTGTAGTAAAGCGATGGATAGCGAGCCAGTCCATGTGGGCTTGCTCCTGTGTTACAGTTATCTTCTTCGGTCGGTCCTTTCCGGGGCCGACCTTCCCAGCCTTCAACAGGCTTAAGTGCTTGTAGATAGAGGCGCACGACGCACCGATGTCCTGAGCAATGTCCTTGACGAAGTGGCCGTTCGCGTACATACGCGCGATGACTGCCACATTCATCGGTGTCAAGGGCACGTACACCATTTTGCGCGTGCTCTTTGCGTCCTTGGCTTCAATCTGGAAATGAGGCGGAGATGAAGTCGAAGAAGTAAAAAATGAACGTAATTTATTACTTTTTCTTGATCTTAGAATGACATGTGACCTGATTTTACCCTAAAACTAACTACATAAAGATCCCAATAAATGATCCCGTTAAAATCCGTTTTTTTTGTTTTGTGTAGTTTTCTATATTAAGGTTTTGGATTTATGAATTGGAGGCGTTATAGTTGCAATTTGTATAAAAATCCCCCAATTCAAAATCCGGGACATTGGGTCAACCCACTTTAGAGCTTTGGAATTGAAGAGCTCCAAACAGAAAATGTAGGACACCGTTTGTCCCTCCAATATTTGTCAGAGGTTCAATATAGGAAGCTTCCGATACAAAAATAGTGACGTAAACTAAATGTTTAAAAAATAGTGACACAAACTCTAAGTATCAAGACAGAAACTCTTTCGTCCTAAAATAATAAAATCATGTCCTAAAGTCCTAAAAGTTGTCTTGATCGAAACTGATCTGCCATTATCCGTGCGGGAAGCAAAAGCGTGAAACAAAACAAGGCAAAGAGGATGACGAAGGTCAAGTTCGCGGTGCTGGGCGACTCGTTCGTGGACGTGGTGGCTGGGACGCTGGCGCCCGAGCAGCTGCCCAAGTGGGGTGGTGACGTTGAGTGCTCGCTGCCCATCCAGCTGCAGCCGGGTGGCTCGGCGCTCAACACGGCGACGCACATCGGCAAGCTCGCGACTGGCAACCCGAGTCACGAGCTGCTCGTCGAGCTGCACACGGTCGTGGGTGAGTGATAGAGAACTCGCTACAGACAGCATCATCTCTCTATTGCGGTAGACATGCAGATGCCGACATTGTTTTATGTGTGTATGTGATGCGTTTAAACAGGGACGGATGCGTTCGCGCCCGTGCTCAAGACCCACCTGCAGTCGCACGGCATTGCATTGAGCTCCCCGATGCTGGATGGCGTCCCGACAGGCGTCTGCATTGTCCTCAGCGGCACGGTAAGTTGTATGCTACTCCTATTATTCAATTGGTGGTATTGAATATGTGTTCTCAATTTCTATGATGTGCTCGCCTTGCAGCAAGACCGCAGCTTCATCACGCACTACGGCGCCGCGCGCGAGTTCAGCATCGAGGTATCCGTTCTATCTGCAACAAGCCCTTCCAAAACAAAGTGCTTTTCTTGTTCGCAGATAACAAATGGATATTTTGTGCTGTATGTTGCAGCATATCGACGAATCGAAGGTGCTCTCAGCGGACCACCTGCACATCGGCGGCTTCTACAGCTGCGCGAACCTCCAGAAGAACCTCAAGCCGCTGCTGGAGAAGGCGCACGCACAGGGGCTCACGATTTCCCTCGACACGAACTACGACAGCAGCGAGGCCTGGTCCGGACTCGAAGAGCTGCTCCCGCTGCTCGACGTCTTCCTGCCCAACGAGGTCGAGGCCATGAAGATCTCGCGCACCGAGACGGTGGACGTCGCCATGGCGTACTTTGCGCAGCACGTGCCCGGCATCACGGTCATCAAGATCGGCGAGGGCGGCGCGCGCGCGTTCTGCGCCAAGACCAACCAGTCCTATGTGCACGGCAGCTTCCTGACCCAGGTGGTGGACGTCACTGGCGCGGGGGACTCGTTCAACGCCGGCTTCCTCTCGACCTGGAAGGCGACCCAGGGCGACGTCCAGGAGGCACTCAAGTGGGGCTGCGCGACCGCGTCCAAGTGCGTCTCGGCGCTCGGCGCCTGCTCGCTGCAGAGCACGTACGAGGACGTGCACGCCGTGATCCGCGAGGGCGACCTGAATGCCTGAGGTCATCAAGCGAAAGGTAGACAGGCGTACAGTGAAGCATTTGCTATGTTTGTTATTGAAAGAAGCATGCGATGAAAATGCTCTCAGTCGCGCTTTTTATCCGAAGTTTCGCTCTTCTCTTTCAGTCTCTCGATCTCAACATTCTCCGCCGCCACGGCATTGCGGATAAGTTGCTGTCCAAGGCATCAGAAACACAGGACATCACATCTCGTTGGCGACACAATGATTATCATACGTGTGGCCATTGAAAGCCGACTGACGATACGCACCTCGACGCCTTTGCTCGTGATATCGCCGTACCAGAGCACACTCTTGTTCTTGGCGACAATGAAGAGCTGCGGCAGCTGGCAGACGTCGTACTTGACCAGGTACCTAGTGATGAAATCACAGTTCACAGGAGTCAGACAAAGGCGTTTTATCCGATATTCTAGAGCCCATGGCTTTCATAACTCACTCTTTGCTCATGAGGCCGTCTTCGATCGCGACTGTGAACGGCAGCGTCTTGACTTCCTGGAAGTCGCTCGCCTCCCGCCCTTTCACTTCGTACATCGCGAGCTCTTCGCGTGACTCCTGCGTGAGCCCCACGAACTGCACGGCTGTTGACAAACCATGGACAAACAACAGTCGTTGTGAGCTAGCGCTCATTCTAACCTGACATACAACAAACAAGATTAGAATCCGATTGACAAGCACACGCACCTCCGTGAGTGATTGCACTCCGCAGACGCGCGAACTCCTTCAGCGCTTTGCGCGACTTGCCACACCACGTTCCCTACAATATCCCCAGCATGATGTCGCGCACGTGAGTCTCGCCAATTACAACAGCATGGCAATGGCGTCCATTGCAGTAGCTCAATGCGAAGATGAGACTCACGAAGAAGAGGATGCACGTCACTTTGTTGAGCTCGAGCTGGAGCGGCTGGCCGTGCACAAAGTCCACGCGCTCAAGCTCCGTCGCTAATGTACACACAATACAGCGCAACAGTACACCATTCAGCCATGGGCTACTCAATGCACAATAGCCACACAAGACTTCAATACACACAGAGCAATGCTCACCATGCTGCTTGCGGCGCTCGTACTCGGCCTGGATGAGCGTGTCGTACTTCATGGTGGTCATGCGGTTGTAGAATACGGCGCCGGCCACCGCGAGCACGAAGAGGTAGTCCTTGAGCTGCCACGAGTGGCCCAGCGGACCCGTGAACGCGTACGTGACGTACGCCGCCAGCGCGCCGAGCGCGAGCGCCTGCAGCGCCGCCGACCGAAAGCCCATTCTTGATTTGCTCAAATGGTCGCTTTTTGTGACGAGGCGCAAAAATCCGGTTATACGGGACAAGATACGCGCAACCTTCGTGCAACGTTTCAAGGTGATATGATGCAAAAATGAGCAACTCCCAGCGCCTGATTGGGCAAATCGCGTGAATCTGCAACTTTTGATTGGTAATAACTGTAATAAACAAGTTTTTCAAAACATCTTGCTTTCAGTATGAAAGCAGACGGGGTTATATGTTTATTTGGGTGAAAAAGCATACAAATTTGTCAGTTTACATACTGAAAGCAAGATGTTTTGGTCATCCTGCACATTCTAATTACTACCAATCAAGATACAAATGTATAATTTACTGCCCAATCACCTGCGTTCTCTCTCATCAAAAAGTTGGGTTGTATGTTTTTATTTGGGTGAAAACACTCTCGTTGAAGCAGTTGTATGGCCAACCAACAAAGCTAACAAAGCTGGGGCGAAAGTGGCGTTCGCTACGCAATTCCCCACCCCGGGGTTAGGAAGACAACGCCGTCAACGCATGGGCTGGGTCTGTATTAATCTTCATACATCGGCTGACCATTCAAAGTGTTTGGCATGATTTCTGACCTCTGATAGCACACAGCAAGCATTGTCCGATGGCGAAGACAACCAACGCGCCTCTCGACTCAAGATTGAGTGCACGCTTCGCTCCGGGTGCATCTAACTAATCTTAACGCAAGAATCATCACGCACACTTGACACCTTTGATGCGATTGGGTGCGAAAGCGTGCGTGTACGGTGTACTAATGGTGCGAAGCCATACGTGCTTGAGATCCATGGCACACGTCTTGCCTACTGAACGAACGGACGAACAGACAGTATTCCCCTATGCGAGAGTGTCGAGTACCCCTCGCTTTGACACTTTGCAAATATTGTAATACCAGAAGCACCTTGTATTGAATGAGTTCACCTATGCGTGACTCGGAGCGGTTCATCCAGCAGCGCTGATCCATCACGATATGTCCACGCGAGTACGCACCATCGCCGGTGGCGATCGCAACGCAATGGATTGACGTAAAGCATTGCTCAAGCAGATGGTGGTGGCGGATGGTGGTGGCAGTTGTCGCGAGACAGGCGTTCTGGGATCTGGTTGGCTCAAGGCGGGTCTATGCACTGAAATGTGGCCAGCAAGTGATGTTCAGAAAGCTGGAGTTGTGTACCACTCGCTGGTCGTCAATCTTGACTCACGCACATCGATTGGGCGGCGTCAAAGGCGCTTCCGACTCCCGAGACATACAAACACTATTATACGAGCTGTTAGCCCACAGGACGCGCGTCGGAGCGACCTTGGTGCCGGTGAAAGCCGTCGTCAGCATCCTTTCGCCGCCAGGATGTTCGTTCTCCCGTAAAGACCGAGTGCACGCCGAGCGGCTTTTCACATCATCACTTAGTCTTCGATTAACTCGCTGCTGAACAAGTTCCAGACACCCAGCCAGTCCAGCTATCCCCACGACCTTTCACTCAAGATACGAGACGATGGTGGAAACCGGAGCGAGCGTCGGCGTCGCGTTCGCGCTCAACTGCGGCGCGGGCTTCGCGACGGTGCTCGGTGGCATGATCATCTTCAGCAAGCGCCTCGTGCACCTCGCCAATCCGCTGAGCCTCGCGATCGCGCTCAGCATCTCGTCCGGCGTCATGCTCTTCATCTCGCTCGTCGAGATGTTCGGCAAGTCGGTGCATTTGCTGACTGAGGGCATCCGGACGCCCGAGATGACACAAGACACTGCGAACGGCCACGGATGGCTTGGTGCCACGGGTTGCTTCACCGTCGGGATCATCCTCATCTACGCCATCGACTTTGTTGTCCACAGTTTCGCACCCGACACGGCGGTCACGGAATTGGCCACGCTCGACAACCTCCGCTCGTCCTTTGAACACAACGAGTTGGTAACTTCGAAAGTCCCAGTCTACCTCGAAGCCCAGGCACTGGGCTTGACTGTCCAGCTCGACGAGGCAGCGCGAGCGAAATTGAACCACATGGGCCTGCTCAGTGCGCTGGCGATCGGCATCCACAACTTGCCTGAAGGCATCGCGACCTACGTCGGTGCGATGCGTAACTCGTCGGTCGGTGCGTCACTCGCGATCGGCATTGGACTTCACAACATCCCCGAGGGCATCGCTGTTGCAACTCCGATCTACTTTGCGACCGGCAGTCGCTGGCGAGGCATCATGTGGTGCTGCATCTCTGCGGCCGCTGAGCCGCTGGGTGGTGTCATCGCGTGGTTCGCGATCGGTGATGGCCTAGACACTATCTCGGAGGGCATTCTGCTGGGCATCGTCTGCGGCATCATGGTCTGCATCTGCGTCAAGGAGCTCCTGCCGACCGCTTTCAAGTTCGCGAAGGGCAATGCTCACTACGTCTCTCGTGGTGTCTTCGCTGGCATGTTCATCATGGTCACGAGTCTTATCTTGTTTGCGTACGTTGGAGTGTAATGGTGCGGTTACGAGTGTAGCAAAGCCGAAGTCGATGTGAACGTAGCGTTGTAATCGTGAAGAGTGACTTGTGTTTTGCAGTGTCTGGGAATTCGCAAGACACCCTTCGTGTACTGTTTAAACCGTGGTGGTCTTCGAGACGATCTCAACAGCCAAGACGATCAGAAACTTGCCAGTTCGTTCTCGGCTTTTCATTTCAGTGTGAGCAGCTGACCTGCTCAATTCGGAATGATAGCAAACCCCTCTCAGTCCAAGTCAGCACTGCCAACCTCACTGAAAACTCATCAATGCTTTCGCTGCTCTGCATTTTCTCGTGCGAACACTCCAACTTGCAGCGTAGATGCAAACATCGGATGCTAATCCGTGCCGGTGGTGCCTTCATCTCAGTCGAGACTTTAACGTCACTCCAGTGTTCAGCACTTTAGTTTGTCAGCAGCGAGAATAACACAAGTTCTCCCTTCACACAGCGAACCAATAAGGATTCGTCTGGCTATCTTCGATTCGCCTCAGGCTGGCTAAGAAGCCAACATGGCATCCGACAACATTCACCGCATCGTTCGGAGCCGAGCATGCGAAATGCGGACAACATCCTTGCACCAGCATCGAGCAATGTCTCGCAATACCTGTCACGTCTGACGAACGGAGCCGTCGGACGTGGAGCTGACGAGTGCATCCAGATTGTTCGCCTCGCGCCTTGGCCTCAAAGGGACTCAGGAATCCCAGCAACTGACCACAGAGACGCACTCGCTGGGTCTCTTGTGCTGGCCCCATCCTCCTTCACTCTCCATTGATTAATGGTTAATCTGCATTAGCGTGTGCCTCTAGTTGATCCCATTGGTCGTGCCCAGTTAATTTCTCAGACGCGGTCACTGTGGGAAGTTGCCGTGCCAGTGATAGGGCTCTCGTTTACTTGATCGTCCGAATTCGAAGGAGGGCCGATAACGCCTCTCCTACGCGAGCCATCTTACCCGACAGCTCTGTATGCAAGCAGCGCCGTCGGACAATACTAGCTAACGCCAAATAGCTGCAGCAGCAAGAACGCGGGCAAGCTTGAGAGAAAAGTACAGATCAACCGCCTCGCTCGTTCTCTAGCCTTCTTGTTGATAAGCAAGAACCGGAGTCTTCACTGTAGCTCTGCCTAAGTAGGTAGCATGCAACATGTCGCTAGCGCAGGAACGGCGAACCTCGCAGATCCGTCGCTCCCAGCATCCCTCATTTTCAAATTCACAGCCTCCCGTGCATTTGTCTTGCTACTCCCACCCCCACCACCGAGTCTTCCTTCTCAATCCCCGTGGTACCTCCAAGTTTCTCGCTCTCAAGCCTCCCAAGCCCACGGACGACATCATGATTCAAACTGGAAACGAAGTGGCTGTCGCCTTCGCGCTGAACTTTGCGGCGGGATTCGCCACGGTGATCGGTGGCATGGTCGTCTTCAACAAACGTCTCGTGCACCTCGCGAACCCAGCGAGTCTCGCGATCGCGCTCAGCATCTCATCCGGCGTGATGTTCTTCATCTCGTTTGTTGAGATCTTCGGCGAGGCTGTGCATCTCCTCACCGAAGGGATCATGACTGAAAGTATGGATTCCGACACTGCGAATGGCAACGGCTGGCTCGTGGCCACTGCCTGCTTCCTCGCGGGTATTCTGCTCATCTACGTCATCGACTTCTTCATCCACAAGTTCGCGCCTGAGACTGACGCCACGGAAATCGAGCACCTCGAGAACCTCCGCGAGTCGTTTGAGCAGAATGCGGAGACGAAGTCCCCAGGGTTCATCGAGTCGCAGACCCCTGGTCTCGCGCTCAAGCTGAACGAAGACTCCAAGTCGAAGCTCAACCGCATGGGTCTCCTGAGCGCGCTGGCGATCGGCATCCACAACCTGCCTGAAGGCATCGCGACCTACGTTGGCGCGATGCAGAACAACTCTGTCGGTGTCTCGCTCGCTATCGGCATTGGTCTCCACAACATCCCAGAAGGCATCGCTGTCGCGGCGCCAATCTACTTTGCCACTGGCAGCCGCTGGCGCGGCATCATGTGGTGCTGCGTGTCGGCGTTTGCTGAACCTGTCGGAGGATTCATCGCGTGGCTCGCGATCGGCGATGGCATGGACCCAGTCTCGGAAGGCATCCTGTTCGGCCTCGTGTGCGGCATCATGGTCTGCATCTGCGTCAAGGAGCTCCTGCCAACGGCGTTCAAGTTCGCAAAGGGCCAGACGCAGCTCGTGGCGCTCGGTATGTTCGCTGGCATGTTCATCATGGTGACGAGTCTCATCCTGTTCGCGTACGCTGGAGTGTAAGTGGGCGGCTACATTTCGACAGGCAGCGGTGGAAAGAGAATCGAGTGATCGCAGCTCCGACTCTTTGTTGTCAGCTTTGAGCCCTTCTCCGTGCAATTCGCAGTACAGTAGTGAGCTCTAGATTTTCACTCCCAACAGCATGAACGAGTGGTAAACATACACCACCTCACCTTCGTTTTCTAGTTGCTCATTGTTGGTACTCTCCACAGCGATCTCCTTCGTTGCCTCGGCTATCTTGTACTCGGCGCCTTTCGTCTCGGCTAGCATCATGTGTCCTTCCATGATGTTGAGCTGCTCTTTGACGGCCAAGTTCTCCAGACTTTCTTCGCCGACGTGGACGTCAGGGCTGATCTTGTGAACGATCGCGTCGACGATGTAGATGACGATGATGACACCGACGAAGCACGTGGTCGCGAGCAGCCAGCCGTGACCGTGTGCAGTCTTATGCGAGAGGGTCGGGTACTTCTTCTGGATACCCTCGGTGAAGAGCTGGACCGACTCGCCGAAGATCTCGACGAACGAGATGAAGAACATCACGCCCACAGAGATGGCCAGCGCAATCGCCAGACTCGCCGGATTCGCCAAGTGCACGAACCGCTTGCTGAAGATGACACACCCTCCGAGAACCGTAGCGAACCCGGCAGCAAACGTGAACGCAAATGCGATGGAGACGATGTGGCCGGTTTTGATCGTCATGCTGGATGCAAGGTGGCTCGTGTTTGATATCTTGCAAAGTTGGGTGAGTCAGGAAAGAGCTGCACCTACTGTCAGTGCAGACGTAGACACCGTAGCCGTGAGAAGCAGCGAGCGACCTAATCCGTCCTACGGAACACGATGTGCCTCGACTTTTCGACACTCTCAGGCTTCGTGGGGTCTGTGCATGATAGGACTGTCCTTCTGAAGTCAGGGCGCCAGGGCTTCTTCATTAAGAGCAGCAGTGTCACAAATATTAGAGAGGCGATCAGATACAACCATTAGTTGTCTACGAATGGAGCTGATCGGACCTGGTGGCCACACCCCGCTGGGCTGTATAGTATGAATAGCCTGTTGGTGAAAATCATCACGAGTTTCTTATTCGATTATACCCTAGATAAGTCAAGTTTCATTGCTTAGATAACCATTCCATATTTGATATTCTGTGCTTGTATAGTAAGAAAACCTGCTGCTAATAAAACGAGTTGTGACATAAAACCCACGGGTCAAAATAGACTTCAACCATACAAACAACTCGTGCGTTTCGAATCACCTTCACGGGTTCCTTGTCACGGGTTCAAAGAATAAAATCGTGACAGGAAACCCACGTTGCATTTCACTTTGAGTATACAAAAATCAAGAACACAATCAAATTCTGCTCTAAATGTTCCTGTCGTAACTCGTTTTTATAGCAGCAGGTACTTACCCCGTTTGCCTGAATAACTCAACACCTCCAAACTGATATTTTTTTCCTCCCCTCAAGAGCGACAACTACCTGTAAAATATTATATACTCTTTATAGAGATAATTTTTGCAAATTCCATTTTGTGTACACTTCTGTT
>JAADXK010000983.1:0-12900 GCA_023337805.1 Globisporangium barbulae | reverse complement strand
AATACCCTTCGCCTTCTCCTTTGTCATCACCACAGTCGTCACCCTCACGATCCGAGTCCTCGCTCTCGTCGCCAGTGACAGCAAGCTCCGCCATTCTAGCCTCATCACGCTCCAGTACCAGAGCTACGCTCTTGTAAGTGAGTGCTCAGGTTCCATTATTCTTATGCGTTTTCGACATGTTAGCCATTATCCATGAATACAAGCTCCCCATTTATTGATGTCCACATATCTTCCTCGGTCGCTCTCCTACTTCTCTTCAGCATTCACAGACTCTTCCTCTTTCTCCTTCGCGTCCGTCGATTGTCCTACGTCCACGGCAAGACGATCGAAGCTCTTGAGCGTCGCGTTGGGCTTACAGGCAAGCAAGTCGCGCACCATAGCCGCCATTTTGCGGTCCTGGTTCGTCACGAGCTTACGACGTGGAGCCACGGGTGGCTGTGGTTGCGGCTCTGGTGGTCCAAGTGGCTTCGTCTTAAGTCTCGTTTCGTTTTCAAACCGTTGGATCCACTCGAGAGTGGACTCGCCTGAGAGAAGCAGTTGTGGTGTTGCTGAGAGTTGTTGGTTTGAGCTCGGATCTTGTACTCGTGAGGATGGCACTGGTAGTGGTTCACTGAAGACGTCTTCCTCCAGCGAAGCGAACGACCAGGCGCCACCTTCTAGAAATGACACGAATTTGCGGGTCGCTCTGTCAAATTCCTGGCATTCGACGAGGCCAAAGAGCCCATGCAGGATCAGACGGTTCTCTCTTCTTCCACTCGCTTGCTGCTGTTCTTGCTGCTGATGAAGGCTCTTGAGTAGGATTTGCATGGACAGCGGACCGACGTCGAACGCGCGGAAGGTCCACTCGAACTCGAAAGCCGTCGGATTGTCCAGTTGACTCGCGTCAAGCTCTCTGTTCTCAACCTGTGCGTCACCCACCTGTACTAATCCAATTGAAACTCCATCATTGTTGCTTGGATCCGACTCCTTCTTGTCATGCTCAGCCTCGTCTTCATCGCCATTTTCATCATCTTCTTCATCATCACCGCTGGCCTTTGACATGAGAATACTTGAGTTGCCCGTGAGCACACGAAATCTGGTGAAAAGCTCATAGTCCACGTCAAAGACCGAGATCCACGCGTTCTTATCACCTTTGTTTGTCGTCATGCCCACGTGCGCCCTCTCGCCGCTGTACTGCCACTGGCTGGACTTGCTGCGCCACGAGTCGACCTCATTTGGCTCCACGATCGGTTTCTTCGCGTGCTGGTTCTTACGTCTCTTTGACTTTATCGACTTTCGTCGACTTCCCCTATTACCATCTTGCTCGTCTTCCTCCTCAGAGTCGTCGTTGTCATCTTCATCATCGTCATCATCATCGTCTTGGCCATCCGACGTGTCTTGTTCGTCTAAACTTGTATCGCCGACGATCCAATCCACCGGCAGCAGCAGCTTCACACACTTGCGCTGCGCCTTCTGCTTGAGCTTCTCGACGGCGGAGAAGAGCACGCTCCAGAGACTAAGTGGGGATCGAGGCGGCAGCTTGCGCCATCGGCGGCGCGTATCGTCGTGTTTAGTGAAGAGCACGCGGTAGAGACTGAGTGCGACGTCGCCAACAAAGTAGATCGCATCTGCTACTTCCAGCAAATTGTCGATGAGCCGCAGCTTCCCAGCCAAGTTCTTCCCACCAACGATCGCCGTCGTCATCGTAGTAGCCGGTATCTTATTACTCGGTGATGGCTGCAAGATCTGAGCCCAGTGCCCGAATTTCTCCATCAAATTTGGTCCGAGCATCACTGGTTTCTTGGATTCCTGGTGCTCATGAAACGTACTCACAAAGACGTTTTCCCACGGAGGAGGCAGCAGAACGTCCACCACGAACGCGTCACAGAGTTCTGACAGCTTCAAACCAATGGTCTCTGCTTGCAACCTCGCAGCAGACGCTGAGCCTAGAGCTGAATCACCAGAAACAGGTTTCTCTTCAGCAAGAGGGGTGGGCGCTGGCTCAGGAATCGGAGCTGCTGCTGGGATCGCAGGGAGCGTTGGGGTTGCCGCCGTAGCTTTAGGGTCTGCAACTGGCTTTGCTCCTGGAACAACGCTTTTCTTCCTGGCGAGTGCAGTTGCTTTGAAATCGGTCGGTGCCACCGTAGCCCCTGGCGCGACTGCTGCTGGTGCTGATTGAGACGCAACTGCTGGCGTCTGCGGTTTCTCCCCCGCATCGCTGCTCTTACGCTTACCTCCGTTTGGCGCCGCCAACGTCTTGACATTTTCCATCAGAATCAATTTTGGCGGTGAGCGTTGGCGCTCGCTACTCGCATTCAGAGCCGCTGGGCCTGCGTCCTCGTTCGCTTCCACTATATCAGACGGATCCTCGCTCGCAGTTAGCGTCAGCGAGCTCAGCTTCGTTGTGAGATCGTTCAACGAGACGCAAAAGTCGATCGTCGTTGCCTCACCACAGCTGCTGCTAATCACTCGCTCAAGCACTCGAGAAACTGGTTCTAGCGTCAGCTGATGCGCGATGCTGTCCAGAATGCGCCGTTCTTCTCTGTCTTGATCGATCTTCTCGGTTCCAGCGACTATCGCCTGCCGTTGCTTCACCGTCGTCCCCAAGAGCTTCTTCATTGGCTTTGTCAGAGGCGGGGAGCCCAAGTCACTCACCAGCACGATTGCTTTCACAGTAGGAGTGCTACTTCGACTGGTGCTGCTGTCATCTCCAATTCCCTGGATCAGCTGCATCAGAGCAGCTACGCATTGGGCAGCTTTGCCCACTTTATCTGGAACAAAGTCGTCTCGCTCGAGCAGCTCAGACGAGAATTGCCACTGCAATCCTAGTTGCGTCTCGCTGGCTGATTGAGTCGTGAGAGGATCAGAAGACGAAGGCTTGTCCGCCGATGAAGCGCCACCAACTGCTGATGCTGAAGCTCGCTCGTTCACGAGCGTGAACCAATTTGCAAGGTCCAGGTCCACCTGGAGCACGAGCACGCCCTTTTCGAAGCAAATCTCTAGTCCTCCTTGCCCCAGCGCTTGTTCGAACGTGAGCTTTTCACTCAGTAGCACTCGCTGGAACCTTTTGCGCTCGTGCTCGTACTGCAGCTGATACGCCAAGTCCCACGCCACCGCCTCGTCGACGGCGCGAGTCAGTAGTTGGCCTACGCCTTTCTCCGTTTCCTTCTCTCTTGCGTCATTAGTAGCGCCACTCTGTAGCTGCTGCTGCATGCGTGTGATCGCGTGGATCACTGGCACTTCACTGCACAAATGCGAGATGCACTGCGCGAGCTGTCGTCTAAGCGTTGACGAATCGTACGGAGCCGCAAAGGCTTCCAAGTACATGGCTCGAAATGCGTCCTGCAGCTGGGGACGCAGCAGAGCAATGCTTTCATTAAGGTTCTGGCATTTGTCGCGTCGTTCCTGACGAACTTGTTCGCGGCGAGCAGCTCGCGCTTCTCTCTTCTCTTGAACGGTTTGCTTCTTTATAGGCTTGCTGCCTTGAACGCAAGGTTCATCATCGTCGTCTTCACTGTCGTCCTCATCTTCATCTTCATCTTCTTCCTCCTCTTCGTCGTCGTCTTCTTCCTCCTCTTCCTCTTCGTCGTCTTCCATCTCGATAGTCTTCTTTAGCTCTGCAGTGAGCGCCTTCAGCTTGGCGGCATTTCGGTCGTCCGCCTCGCGAGTGGCCGCGCGCAGTGTCGAGAGCCGCAAGTCCCATTCGCCCTCATTCGACGACGGTGCTCCCTGATTCGCGTCTTGAACAGCTTTACTATCGACTACAGAGGACGAAGTGGCAGGTCGCGCTGAGTCTGGCACGGCAGCGTCGCTGCTCATTGAATGAGGGGTCACCGTACCTTGAGCATCAACGATGGCACCATCAGCCTCAATAGCAGTAGCGTCACCGCTGACTGGCAGAGCTTCGTGGGTGGAAGCAGCCTGCGCCAGCACTTGACGAGCCTGGGCATACAATGCACGGCATTGCGCGACAAGAGCCTCGCTGAAGTAGACGTCGCCAAACGCGTCGTGATTGAGCTCGTAGAACTCCTTTGTCGCCGCACTGAGCTCTGGGAACTCGACCTTCGGTGGCGAGTGTACGTTCCGCAACAAATCTTCAACCAGCTGCTCGACCATGAACACTGTCTGCTTCTTGTAAATCTCGCTTTTCTGAGCCATATGCTGCTTCGTTGGGACGAAATTGTCCACTGCCGTGCACTTCAAGTGAAGCTCGACAGGTTTGTAGTCGAACTTTGGTAGTGTTTCTGCTGCTCGTGGACTTTGTGGAGAGAGACTCGTGTTGTCGCCAGTCGTCGATGGTGCTGGGGCCGAAGCAGAGCAAAAGCGGATCGTTGCTGACGGGTCCACGTCCAGCAGCCACTTTTCCAAAAAGAGCCCCGGCCGGGGCGACGTGAAGCCAAACACGAAACGCTCGCTCTCTCCTGGAAGGATGCAGCCCTGAGCCTGTGACACAAACGTGTTGTTGGCTCTGTGGTCGTGCTCTTCGTCCTGATTGCTGCGGAGACTGCTGTCAGTGTTGAGTGGTTCGTTGCGAGCCTTGTCGTAATAACCAGTCAAGTGCGGCGTGATGCTCGGGTGGGAAAACTCGGAGCGGGTCCATTGGTAGTGCAGCACCGTGCTGCCGTCGTTCATCAGTATGACAGACCGCTGTACGAGCTCGCTCGTGTTGCCGTAGAAGCTCAGTCGCATTGGAGCATCATCCCCATTGAGCTGCAGCTGGCCACGGTCTTCTTCGTCCTCCCCTTCGACTGCAATCCGCAGACTCGGGCCGATCAGCTGCAATTCGTTCGCTTCAGAGCGAGCACTCGACGGCAGCGAGCCTTTGTTGCTCTCAGCGACAAAGTCGTCTTGTTCCAGTGGGAGTGACAGCGTGGCTGCACTTCCACCAGTACCGCCCATTGACGAAGACGCGTTGCTCCTGGACGCCCATTCGAAGAGGTCCATGGTCTCGACGACCAAGCGGCTGCTCGCACTGTCCTCAACCTCGTGCGGGAGCAGCAACTGGAGCTGCTTGCGCAGTCGGCGCTTCTTCTTCGCGAGCAGCTCGAGCGATCGCTTCTCCAGTATCGGCACGGGTTTGCTGCTAGCATTGGGCTTGCTATTCTCCGAACCCTCTTCGTTCAGCTCTTCATAGTCCTTGCTATTGCTACTCTTCGGGTCGTAGTGATCCAGCGGACGACGAACTCGTGGACCGAGACGCGTGCTCTCGCGAATCGGACAGAAGAGACCGCTGAAGATGTTGCCCACGGGCACGAAGCGCGTGCCGTCGCCTCGCAGACTCACGAGCCAGATGTCGCCGCCGACCTTGTCTGCCAGTGGCCGCGCCTTCTGCAGCGCGTCAAGCATCTCCACCTGCTCGCGGTACTTGGTCGCACGGCTCATGACAAGCTCCTGGTCGGACTTGCCCGTCTTCTTGCACGCGCGCGTCTTGAACGCCTCCCAGTCGCAGTTGATCTGCTGCCAGCGCCGGAGTGCGTTCTGTTGTCGCTGGTGCGCGAGGCGCTCGTGGATCGGCAGCGTCTGCAGCCACTTGCGCTGCTGCACGATCGCATCTCGCCGCGTCTTGGCATCGCGCACCATCTCGTCGTGCATGACTGCTCGCGCGGCAGCGTTGGCCTCAGCCTTGGCACTTTTGACATCCGCGTCAGCACTAGTATCACCTTGAGAGTCACCTGTTCGAGCTGGGAGTGAGCCTGTGGACCGACTGCCGCTTGGCATCACTTCCGTGATGTCTTTGCTGATGTTCAACTGGCTGATGGTCTTTCGCTTCATGGACGCGGTGAGGTGCTGCGGGGAATTATGGCTACCACCGCCGGCTCGTAGCTCGGATGCGTTCAGGCGGCTGCCTTTTGCTTGGTCCTGGAGGTACTTCTGGTACAAGTGCACGTCCTCAGAGCTCCCCAACGCGGCGTACGCTGGCAGTTTCGTATCAACACCGCCGGTGGCATTGGTACCAATACCACGACTTCCAGTACCATTTGCTCCATTTAACGAAGATGCGGCCCCTGAAGACGACGGAGAGTCCGTGATGTTCCGCGCGACGATGATCGTGCGCGAGCGCTTGCTGCTGGTCGACTTGGCAGTCGAGGGCTTCTTGGACGACACCAGACTCGCGTTCGACGACGAGGCGTCCATAGTAGGCAACGTCAAGCTCTCGACGCTTGCCTTGTGCCTTGCAAGAACCTTCGGGTGCGCCTGTGAGAATCCCAGATGTTGTCTGGGTGGTCCGTCTTCTGGCTGACGTCTCGTGGATGGATCTGCCGAGGGTCGGCACAGGTGTCGACCGGCCCATGAACGAACCGTCGCAGAAACCGTTTTCAAGGGCAACGTGGCTGGTTGTCAATCCAAGCACACCACTCCACCCACACGAGCAACAAAAATGACGCAGTGGCTGTTGCAGTACGGGAAGCGAGTACCGCTCTGGGACGCAGTGTACGCGCAGGATGTCGTCGCAGTGCAGAAGCTCTTGGAGTCAACAAGTGGCGTAGAGCAAGTGAACATTCCACATGGAGTTCAGTATCGAGTTTTCACAAACATAGCTCCATCTTGGTACTCAGTGCTTACCTGGAAGCGGTTCTCATGATACTCTCTCTGTCTTGGAATTGCTTTGCGGATGACCAGATGTGGCAGCAGACGAGCGTCCACGTCGCAGTGAGCAGAGGAAACAGCAAGCTCCTGAAAACTCTGCTCTTCGTCGCCAACGTCGACGTAAACGCCCGAATGGTGAGGCTGGTTGCCACGTTTCAACTGTTCTTGTTACTTTAGTGGCAAACCAGCAGCTGATACTCGCTTGAACCTGCTCACAACAACACTAACAACAACAGATCAATGGCACGACGCCGCTGCACCTGGCGCTCGAGCAGAACCGAAAAGACATGATCCAGGACTTGCTGCTCGTCGGCGCGAACCCGCTGCTCATCAACGTGCGTCCGTTGATCTTGATAGCGTAGAGTCTGTCACCACTATGATCCTCATAGTCTATTGCGCTCTTTGCTGTCGCTCTTGCCATTGTTAGCACACTGGGAAGAACGCGATCGCCATGGCAAAGAGCAAGGGTCTCGCGGACGTGAGCTCCATGATGCATCAGTACGTGGAGGCCCGGCCGTTCCAGGAAGCGCTGAAGGCTTAGCAGCTCCAATTGAACCAGCAGAAGCAGCACCAGTAGTGCACAATGTCTTGAGTATCAGCAATGCCCTGTGTGGATACAACGAAAACAAGTCCTGATACTGGGCAGTGCATAGACTGTGGTTGAGTACGTTAGCACGACCGTTGATTGATTAATCGATTGATCGATTACCTTGATGACTGATTTGCTCATAATCCACGACAACAATACAGCTCACTGACTGGATGATTGGGTACAGCACATGGCGCTGACCTTAGAAAAGCGGATCGTTCTTCATGGGCGAGCTGCCAGTCTTGAGCGACTCGGGCGCCTCAAAGAGCCGGCGGCTCATGGTATGGTCGTAGTTTTCACGCTCGACGCCGTCCTGGTCCACGACGGGGAACACGCCGTTCGGAAGTCGCTGCTCCGATCCAACGAGCGGAGGGTTCATCACACTGTGCCAATATACACACAATCCACATACAATGTCAGTCTATAACAGCGCATATATACGATTGTGCAACGCTCAGACGTTTAGTAAATGCGAATCGCACCTGACAGCGTGGAGCTCGTCGGACTCGGCTTCAAGCTCAATGCGCTCTGAGGCGTTGAGCGCAAAGAAGGATCCGGCCGAGACCTTGTGCACCGGGCCCTCGCCGCTCTTGCTGCCGTGCGTGTCGAGCTGCATGAGCGTCCCGTGGCCGCTCGTGATCATCACCGCGTACACATGGTTGCGAAACTCGAGCTGCACGGGGGTGCCCTTCTTCAGGATTTCGTGCTGCACCGAGAAGCCGCACTCGTCGCTGCGCACCAGGTAGCGGCTATCTCAACAGTAGATGTGCATACAAAGAGAGCAGCAAATGATATATATGAGTGATAGAATTTCATATAGGTTTACACATACTAGGGCAATCAATATCCATAGAGAGAAACGAGTTGCCCAGGTTTCCCTACCGACTCTCGAGCGCGCCGTTCTCGGACGTGACGACTCGCGACGCGTCCTGCTGCACATCTGCGGGTGTGCGGAAGAGCAGCAACGTCGAGCGACTCGCGTGCAGCAGGCGGTGGCTCGTAGTAGTAGTAGCAGGGGCGCAGACAGCGCGGAGCAGCTTGGCGTGCATCATGATGGCTCGCTCGCGTGTTTCGCTTCTTTTCTGGGGGAACTCAATTGCGCAATTGCACTTGCAGGATTGCTGTCACAATTTATGCCACAATTCATGTCAACAATTGATGCTGTGGTTGAATTGCGAAGTGATAATTTTGATTTCTCGCACCAGCATTCGTTTACGCAGCACAATCCGGCGCACGACGAGTTCCTCGCACACACGACAAGCGCCTCGCAGCTCTCTGGGTCCAGTAGCTTCTCATCTATAGCACCAGCATGGGCAACGGTATCTCGGGCGAAATCTCCATCTTCGCCGAGGGCGAGATCGAGGCGGAACTTAAGCGCCTGGGTGGCGCGGGTGACATCGACCTCAAGAAGTTCGTCAAGAAGAGCTACGACGACGTGATCCAGATGGTCATTCGGCCCGCGCGCGCCACGTACCACATGGATGCGCTCGGACCGCGCGAGTTCCACGTACACACGTCGCATGACGATCTCCATGTGAGTGGTCACGGCACAAGCACTAGCACTAGCACAAGCTCAACGAGCAGGTCAGCTGACAGCAGGCTGTTTGTGCGCCGCGAGGACTTCCACGTGCTCAACGACCGCGAGCTCAAGGTACTCTGCTCCCACTGGCGCCTGTATGCAAACCGTGAGAGCAAGACGCCGATGGTGACGCCGTGCCTCATATACCTTCACTCAAACCTGGGCTCGCGCGTGGATGCGCTGCGCGTGCGCGACCTGGCGCTCCAACGCGGCTTCTCCGTGCTCGCGTTCGACTTCTCGGGCTCGGGGCTCTCAGACGGTATCTTCGTGACCATGGGCTGGAACGAGGCCAAGGACCTGCACGCCGTGCTGCAGCGGCTCGAGGATGACGCGTCCGTGCAGGAGATCTGCATCTTCGCGCACAGCATGGGCACGTTCCCGGCGATCGTGAACGTCGCGTCGCGCGCGCTCATCGTGGCTGGCAAGAAGCTGCGCGAGAGCATCGACGCGTTGCTGCCGTCGAATCTGCGTAGCACGAACGTGAACGCGCTCGCGAAGCCTATCCGCGGCATGGTGCTCGACGGCGCGTACTCGTCCATGGACACGCTCACGCGCGAGCTCATGGAGTCAGTGCAGGAAGAAGGCTTCCACATCCCCAAGCCCATCATGAAGCTCGCGTGCAGCGTCGTGCAGCAAAGCGTGAAGAAGCGCGCCGAGGTGAACCTGAACCAACTCAAGCCCATCGACTTTGTGCGTGCGTGCTCCATCCCGGCGCTTTTCATCACGGGCTCGCACGACCGCTACGTGGCGTCGCACCACAGCGAGGAGCTCGCGGCAAAGTACGACGGCCCAGCGCTCGTCATGAAAGTCGACAGCGACCACTACAGTCAGCGCGAGCAGTCCGTGTACAGCGAGTCCATCGACTTCCTTTTCGGCGCCATGCGATCCGCGTCCATGCGGTAGATATTGTAGAAGACTACCACCACCATCCATTCAAATAGATTTGCTTGTTTTCTTTCTTCTTTGCGGACGCATACTTCAATATCCAAATCGTCACCACTCACCATGTCATTGCTCTGCTGCTTCAATGCAGCACGGCTGTTATTCATAAAAATACACACTAGCGGCACGGCGCACACTCGTAGTTGACGTCGATGAAGTAGTCCGAGTCCTCGCTGTCGTAGAGGTCCTCAAAGCGGATGTACTTGTTCGGCGACGTCTCCGAATGCGGGTCCAGGAATTCGTCCAAAAAGTCGTACTCGAAGAGCTCCTCGCTGTCCACATCGTCATTGCCATCAGTTCCGGGGTTCGTAGACGCCGCACCTCTCACTGAAGAGCTCCTTCGGCTCGTCTCGCTGCTGCTAATGCTGCCACTCGTGGTCGCCGTCTCTGCTGATGAAGACGCCCGCTGGATCGCCTGCTGCGCTCTCGTAGCCGCTCGTTTCGCCTCCATCTCCGCCATCTCCACTTCGATCTCGTTTCTGTAGAACTGGCGGAGCTCGTAGAGCGAGTCGAACGGGATCGGCCCCACGAACGACTTGTCCATGGTTAGCCGCAGCAGTGTATCGCAGACGCACTCGTCGCGGTTTAACAACCCCGAGCGGTACGGTGCCGTGATCTGCTGCAGCGTCTCATGGGAGACCTTGAACATCTCGTAGACCTCGATGGCGTCGTCGCACGCGAGGATACGCGGCTGGTTGAGCTTGAGCAGCGTGAGGCCCACGCGCAGTAGCACGTGGCTGCCCTCGCAGAAGACCACGTCCCAGATGCGCATCACCGGCTCAAAGGGCAGTGTGTTCAGAAACAAACAGAGGAACCACTTGAGCGTGAACGGCTCAAAGTCGACCCCCAACGCCCGCATGTGCTGGTAAAGCGCTGGCAGCTTCTGCTGCACGAGATCCGAGAACACGCGCTGGTCGGCGCGGCTGCCGGACATGCTGCAAGTGTGGTAATGCGGTGTGAGCTCCTCGACCATTGCCACGAGCACCCAGAACGCCTCCTCTTCCTCCATGTGGTGCAGCAGCACGGCCGCGAGAAAGTTCATGCTCTGGCAGTAGCCGATCGCCGGATTGCGCAGACTGTACGCTTGCAGCACGCGGCGTAGCTCGCCCATGCTGCTCTTCCGCAGACGCTCCTCCGAGTCGGTCTCCTGCTCGACGGGGAACGTGCGCGGCAGGTCCTTCTCGATCTCCATCGACGCACACTTGCTCAGCATGTGCAGCCGCTTGACCAGGTTCGGGTATGAGTCCTCCCCCGCAGCGCTCTGCTTCTCTGCGGCACCAGAGCACATCCACCATACGCGGCCGCGCAGGTGTGGCGGGACGCCCGAGCGCAGCAGTGAGTCGAACTGGCGCGAGAGCAGCAGCACCTCGGCCGCGTTCGCAAAGCTCGAGAACACCTGCTTCACTGCCTTGCCCGCCTTCGCCGGCGACATCTTGTCCGGGTCGTCCGCGTCCAGTATAGCTACTGATGAGGCGTCATGACACAGATCTCTGCTCGTGCGGCGATGCAGGCGCTGTGCGTCTTTTCTCTCCATCTCGTCGTGCTCAAGCGCAAAGCGTTTCTGGTTCTCCTTCCACTTCTGGCACACACGCTCCTGCTGGCTCAGCCAGTCGTGCGCGTCGAACTTCTCGCTCCACTTCTTCATGCGGTTCAAGTAGTTCTCCTCGAGCACGGCCCACGAGTCGTCCGGATGGATGAGCTGGCAACGGAAAACCTGGAACTCGCAGTCGCACGTCACCTGCCGCTGCTGTAATTGCAGCTGCTCCATGGCGAACTTGAGCTGCAGCTTCTGCTTGCGCTTACTAATCGTCGCTACGCGCATGCGCTGCTGCTTCTCGTCACCCTGCTCACCGTCCTCGCCGCCTGTGATTGCGGTCGCCGTGTCTGCGTGGTAAATGTGCTCGAAATGGTCGTCGTCGCCGGCGCTCTCTTGCGACACGAAGCGGAACCGCTGGCGTGGCCGGAAGCATGCGAGGCGCTTCCCGTGCGCAGACGCAAACCGCTCGCGCTGCTGCCGCTGCGCGTGCTCGTCGCCGCTGGCCATCTGCGCATCAACTGATGCCGCGCGTCCGCCCATTGTTGACGGCGTCGTGATGATGAAATGAGTGCGTGACTGACTGGAACAAACCCCCGAAGAACAAACAAGGAGTTTCCACATTTCCGAAATAGCAGCACTTAGATGAGCGCATTAAGGAACTTAGTAATAATGTATTATTTACAAAGGTAAATGAAATGATGGAGGTTCTAAATCATATGTGGAGAAGAGCAACTGCTGTATAACTGTTGAAATTCCCATTGATAGAATTATAGAATATAATAGATAATTGGTTTTCATTCTCTGGTCTGTAAAACTCAAGTTTCGTCCCACCTTCCACTTTTTGAGATTCTTCCTTTGAATCTAAAAGACAAACAATTTTTTTCAAAAAATAGTTTATTTAACTAGTGACCTTGCCAAGGCTAGTTGTTCTCAAAGCAAAATGCAGCAACTCGCATGCGCACATACCAACCTATCTTCACTCGCATGATGTCAACCGTCACGCGCGCTTGAGCTTCTCAGCGACAGAAGGCCAGCTTGTTCTTTCAAGACACCCAACGCACGTATTATTGGGTCATTTTACCATTTCTTAAAAAAATGGATACGATAGCCCCAGATTTTTGACCCGAGCTTTTACAGTCGCGGCCCCCAAAATCACAATCGAACAACGGCAACGCATGTTCAACACGCAATGGCTTCACCCTTCCTTCTCGAGGCGCACTATCCACGCCAACTCGGTCACACGCCGCAAGTCGCTCTCTCTCTCTCTCAACGAACCGCCTACCGGTTCACGATGTTCTCCATGCGCATGCATGAGACAGCGTCGGTCGCGAAGAAGGCAACGCTATTGGAGTGCGCGGCGTTGGGCAGTCAGTCGCACTGCGTGTAACCTTCTGCGCAACAACTGCAGCAAAGGCGCACAACCATCGAGAAGAAGGGAAGAGAAGGAAGAAGAAGACAATAAATTTGAGGTCTCTATTGTGCAGCGTATGCGGTTGATAATTAAGTTCGCCCTCGAGCGAGTACTCGCTCATTAGTCCCTCTCATTCACTTACAAGAGCGTAGCTCTGGTACTGGAGCGTGATGAGGCTAGAATGGCGGAGCTTGCTGTCACTGGCGACGAGAGCGAGGACTCGGATCGTGAGGGTGACGACTGTGGTGATGACAAAGGAGAAGGCGAAGGGTATT
>JAADXK010000982.1:0-12906 GCA_023337805.1 Globisporangium barbulae | reverse complement strand
TGCAGTCGTTCGACCACTTGGACCGCTTCGATGAAGCCCAGAAGGCGAAGCTGCTCACCTTCTTGCAGAAGCTCCAGGACTCGATCGACAAGAAGAAGGAGGAGTCGCTCTACAACCAGCTCAACATCATCCTCAAGAAGGTGTAAGTTACCTAAGGCAGCAAGCAAGTAGGTAGGTAGGTGTTCATATGAGCACCTGTCTGTCCATTCATTTATTCCACACAGTGCATAGGAAATGTAATGATGCAAATGCATGTCTTGACCACGGTTTCGAGCGCTGTGCTGTCTGCTAGTGGCAAAGATGAAAAACGGAACAGACATGGTAAAGACTGGGAGGCAAGGGAGGTAGATACATGCGAAGCAATTAAATTACAGTTTTCCATGTGCAGGAAAACATTCAACTTTCACTCGGAACGTGCCGAGACTGACTCGACAACAATAGTACATCCTGCTCCATCTTCGCTGCCAGTGACAGCGAGTCGCCAAGACTAGGATCGTCTTTCTCCATCAGCGGTGCTGGCGGCATTGGCACAGGTTGGTGGGGCTTCTCGTCCACAAAGTGCTCGTCGTCATCTTCGATGTCTTGGATCTCCACGGGCGACGACAACAGCACGCTTCCTTCGTCAAGCGAC
This sequence comes from Globisporangium barbulae, assembly GCA_023337805.1. Taxonomy (NCBI): domain Eukaryota; phylum Oomycota; class Peronosporomycetes; order Pythiales; family Pythiaceae; genus Globisporangium; species Globisporangium barbulae. Next base: position 12,275 of record JAADXK010000982.1, on the reverse strand, counting down.
AAGCGCTCGTCGAAATCCGGTGGCGGCGAGCGGTTCGTCTGCTCAGTTCTCTTTGCAAACTGCAGCGCTGGAGGGGAGGTCTCGTCCTCTGGAAGTGACGGCGGGGGTGATTTCCGGCCACTGGACCACGAAGATCCCTCGCTGTCGGAAGCCGACTGCTTGGCCACTACGCCGCTGAAGCTCGACTGGGAACTGCTCAAATCAAGATGACGACTGAATTGGCCCGGGACGGACACTGTCTGCACAGTCGGAGGCACAACCAAGACGTCTAGTTCCGGAGAAACTTGCTGCACGGGCTTCAGTCTGACGCGAAGAATCGACTTCAGCGGCTTCGATGACAACGACGGTGCTGGCTTGACAACAGGCACGGCCCGTCTGCCCGTCGGACCCCATGCCAGGAGTCTCGAGACTTCAACGTCCATCAGGAACTCCAGCACGGTCGACTCGGCGAATCTGATGCGCGTCTCACGCTCAATCTCCTCCTCCGCAATCGTCTTCTCAGCAATAGTCGCTTCAGCGATCGTCTCGTTGTCGGTAACTCGTTTCACGACCGCATCCAGAACCACCGTTGATCGTCGCGCACGATGAGCGTACGCTGGTCCGAGTCGCTTCGTACCACCAAGAGCACTGCCAAGCACATCACGCTTTCCACCTCGTTTTGAGCCTAAAGTTATGCAAATCCATGAACACAAGAGACATGAGCGCACGTTTCCACATCGCAAAGCATCATCGAAGAGCTCAGACGTACCCATGAGGTCCCGCAGGTGGTTGACAGAGTTCGATCGCTTCTTCTGCACGCCGTCTGTGCCATTGCGTCCATCCTTCGACTGCGCACTGGATGCCTTCTGAGACGTCGACTCGCTCTTCTCGCGTCGCTTCTCTTTCTTGGCTGCCGTGTCGTTGGAATCTTTGTCACCACCGTTGGACACCTTGGAGAAGGATGACTCTTTTGCTTCACGCGACGCCGCCTTCTTGGAACCTTTTATATCGAAGTCGCTCTTCCACTTCTTGACGACCCAGCCAGCCAGTTCGGAAATCGCGCCGTCGAACCCCCACGAGACTGCCTGTTTCCAGATCTTGGCCAACATTTTGCCAATCTGGCTGCTCAGCACAGCGTCTGGGGTGACGCCAGGCAACACCGCGAGGATCTGTCGTCGTGAAGCAACATCAGAGTGAGCATCAAAAGATTTGGCATCATCTCTCCCAAACTCACATACATCTAACCACATCCACGACACGCACCTTGAGGATGACGAGCATGCCATGCTCTGCTTCAATAGACTCCGACCATTTCGATAAGAGTCCTTCCAGTGTAGCCAACCCGCCTTCTTCGACAAACTGCGCGAGTGCTTTCTTCGGCTGCGAGACAGACACACAGGCCCAGACAACCACCAGGGCAACATACAAGGGATTGTTAGTACGCTGTTCACACTCATCGCCACCAGCCGTCCATCCACCTCAGCCTCCTTCTCGACTCCTCCCGGCTTCCCGTCCGTATAGTAACAAGTTATAGCGAGTGCCTACTTTCATGTTGCCGTCCGTCAAGGCCGCTAGCTGCAGTTCTTTTCTGCCATCGCCTGACGCCTCAGAGCTTGCGCTGACCACAACATACAGAACGCTGCGTGTAATGTTGTGCGCAGCCTTCGTGAGTCCATGGGTAGAGTCAAAGGGTGGGGACAGCTCACTCACGCTCTCAGAGCCACCTTTTCTATCTGTCTCCTTGCTCTTCTTCTTTGCTGACTTTGCCGCAGCGCCGCCATTGCTACTCTCAAATACCTTTTGCTTCTTGGGCGACGCTGACGGCACGGCAGCTTCATTGGCACCATCGGCCAGCTTCCTCTTTTTGCTCTCCTCGTCACTAGGCGAGGAGAGCGGAATGCTCTCAATGACATCCTGGTACGAAAGATCTTCGCACACTCCGTTAAAAAAGAGCACGCGGTACTTTCGCGTCGCAATGAAATACGCCGACACTGTGCCGCTCACGATGGTCTCGCGCCCGTCGTCGCCGACAAAGAGCTTGGAGATGCCGACGCCGATCAGCTTGTTCATGTCCTCCTGTGAGGCGACTGGATGGTGTCCATTCACAACTGGCGGTCGATTGCTTGAACTCGTAGCCGGCGGTTGTTGTCGTTGTTGCTGTGGTCGCGACTGAGAGCTTCTTGGACTGCTGGACGTTGGACTGGACGCCGCGCTGCTTGGGTTGCTTCGACTACTTGTGCTCACCCCGGGCGCCTTATCGTTCAGGGTCAGTCTCATCGGCTTCTTGTTTATGGGCTCTGGTGCTGGTGCCGAGCGCGCTGGTGGCGCACTCGCCACGTGGATGACGTGGATGTGCAGGTCTTCTTCCGTCATCTCCTCACTGTCGCCGTCTTCGTAGGTGATGTGGTAAAAGTGTGAATAGGTCGAGTAGTCGTCGACGACGCCAGCGAACGGCTCCTTGTATCCAGGAAAGTACTTGGACACGCGCGTGCCCAGCGGGTACCGCGGTGTGTGTTGCGTGCGCGCCTGTTAGGTGACCATTGACAGATACAGATACGCACACAAACAAAACACGGTAACGCAGGCACAAAGTCACACACACAGCATAGCGACATCCAACATCCAACCAGTGGACATACACAACACGCAGATATACATGGCAGATAAAGGCAAACAGAGACACACATGCACGTACCATGCCTTCCAAACCGGGACTTGAGCTGCTCACGCGACAAACGGATGTGCTCGCGCGATCACCGGCCACAGGAATTACTACCAACTACAGAGACTGCTAAGCTACACAGAGAGCGCTGGCGTGTGCTCTTCTCACCACCGCGACCACCGCTCTCCTCTCCTCACTGGCAGGCACGCGCTTTCTCCTCTCGCCGCTCTCGCTTGTCGCCTTGCACGGTCGCTGGCAAATGGTGGAATGAAGGGAAGAGAACTCAAAGCAAGCGGGCTCAAAAAGTAGCGTGGACCAAAATAGTGTGGTTAACGTCAAATAAGATGTCTAAACGGTCGTTTTCCAGAAATAGAGTGGCAATAATCATTTTGATGAAACTACTTTGAACAGAAATGAGAATTCCCTAAAATAAAGTGGCAGAAAGCATTTCATTCCGAAAAGGTGGTAGGATCCATTACATGAATCAGATCGCCGTACAGTAGGTGAGAAATTGTGCAATCCAAGAGCTGTTCATTATTTGAAATGAATGGCTACAAACCGTCTAGTAAACGCTTGCACACGCAACAGTTAGGCGCTACGCGCTTGGAATAATCCTTCAGGCTTCACAAACATTGTCTGTTCTCAGCGCTGGAGCTTCCTGACGGTTGCGAGGTGTGCATTGCCGTAGATCGCGCTGCTACTGCCAAGTGTTGAGGCCGACAGGCGAGCAAGTCTGCTGGTAAAGCTCTGCGTTAGTGACACGCTTACTCCGCTGGACGGTCTTGAGCTTGTGATCATGGAGCGAGGTCGCGATGTCGCTGTGCTTCGAGGTCTGGTTTGGGATTGCGTAACGCTGCTGCTTGAGCTAGTAGTCGCTCGTTTGATCGCAGCCTCGAGATGGTGAAACTTTTGCTCTTGCTGCCTACGAACTGCTTGCCGCCGCGTCGTAGCAGTAGAAGCTGCGGTTGGCGCCACTGACACAAGATGCCTGTTCCCATTACTAGAGCCAACAGCTCGCTTCTTTCTCGTTTCCCCAACTGCCGCAGAGTAGATAGAGAACGCGGCTTTCGAAGGCATGTTCCTCTTCACAAAGAGATCCGAGAACCCCAGTTGGTGCATGCGATCCATCATGCGCTCGACGTCTTCTTCTGACGCTCGATGAGTTGCTTCGTGTCTTGTTTGACTGGACGTCTTTGGCAGAAAGAGACGAAGAGCAACAGTAGGTCGCCCATGCAACTCGTACTCGTCCTGGGCTGCCAGCGCATCGACGACCTGGCCCGACGGATCTACCTCGATGCGATGTACCGACGGATTTCGAAGCAGCCCTCGCTTCAGGGCTTCTATGCCGTGGTACGTGATCGCCGAGTTCCCATCGACACTAACGACTTTGAGACCCGGTGGACACTTCTCCAAGAAGTTGGCAAGGTACTGCGCGCCAGTGTCACTCAGCGCGTTCGAGTCGAGGCGAAGCTCGTGGAACTGCACGCCGCTGACCTGGATCTTCACGAGTACCTCGCTGATCTCGTCGTCTTCGAGACTGCAGTTCGAGATGTCGAATGTCTCGCGCTCACACGGCTCGAACGTGAGCGCGTTGCTGACCAGCACATCGCTCGGCGCAGTCTGCGTGAGGAACGTCGACTGACGATGCTGCTGCTGCTTCTCAGCGTACAGGTCGATGAACTTTATCAGCAGCTTTCGTCGTGACGGCGCCGCGTTGCTTTGGCTGGTTGTCTGGCCATCTCCGAAGGTCTCACTGGCACTTGCCGCTGAATTTCGGAGCTTGTGTTTGAGCTCGTCTACCTCTCTCTGCAGCATCTGGATAGTCGTGCGCTGCGCGGTATTCTCGACAGCAAACTGTATCTTGAGCTCACGTAGTTTGGTGATGAGCTCAGCGAGCTTGGTGAAAACGATCTCTTTGAACTTCTTCTTCGCGGCTTTCCCCTGAATGAACTGCAGGAACGCGTTGATCTTACTGCGGTTCAGGTACGACACGCCATTCACGTCATTGGCGTCCGCGACGACCGCGAGCACGACCGCGTCTTCCTTGTGCTCAGCGTCTTCATCGCCTTGGTTCTCTGACCTTTTCACCACACTCACGACGCGGAATGGAGGGAACCTCTTGGCCTTCTGCTGCATACTGGTAGACGCTGGGAAGTCAGTGAATGCCGCTGCGCCCGTGTAGCCCATGAGCAAGTCGACCTGGTATGGGGCGCTCAGGAGGTAGTTCTCACGAGCGAGTCTCAAATACATCTCTGAAGATAGTGTCGGATGCCTTTGTGTGCTAGCTAAGCGATCATTGTGAGAGCTGCGGCCCCTCGCGTAGTCTTCGAAGCCGCTCTCGACTGGAGGCTGCTGCTGCTGCATTTGCTCTAGCGCGCTCTTCAGGATCTCGTTTGACTCGGCCGCGGCCATGAATTTGTCCTGCAGAGCGTCCAGCTGCTGCAGCAGGTAGGGAAAAGCCTGCATCAGGACGTCGAGAGTTCGCGCTTCACGTTCTCTACAGAGTTCACACAAAGAAGCGCAACATGGTCTGCTGTTAGCATCAGCTCGACCGATTCTACAATAAGTGATAGCATCTCGTTGCCTTACCTCAGTTCTTCCGCCAGCTGCAGTTTTTCTGTGAGTGCTGCGACTCGGCTCGCCATCGCCTTGAGCCGTGATGAGCTCTGCTGCGTAGTGCTTCTAGTGCTATTCCGCCCACCAGGAGCTTTTGAAGAAGTCAGGGACGAAGCAGGTTTCCTTCCCGTATTACCACTGAGGAACTCGTCGAAGGTTTGGCTCAGGTCAGCGAACGCGCGACTTTTCTGGAGCAGCTCGGCTTCAAGCAGACGAATGCGCTCGTGCAGCTACAGCCACACGTTCCATCGTACATTAGCCAAGCCACACAGCCTAACTTCACACACCACAGACGCAATGTCCTTGTTTAATAGTCAGTGACTCACCTTTGCGACATTGCTGCGCGCCTGGTCGCTTTGGAGACTCGCCTCGATCTTGGCCTCCATGGTCTTCATTAAGGCGTTCATGTGGATGACCTGGTCGTGCGAGTCGCCGACCTCCTTCTCCAGATTCGCGCGGTTCTCCAGCAAACTCACGATCTCCTGCGTCAACACAACCACGCGCTGGTCGCGATCATTGAATTGACGCTCCAGGTCCAGGTATTTGCGCTCCCAGACCTGGATCTTGTGCTCATACGCTTTGAATTGCTGCTGCTGGTTGCCCGAGTCGATGAGCCTCGTCTGCATCTCGTTCAGGTTCTCTTGTAGTGTCTCGATCGTTACTTGGGCTGCGTCGAAACTGACCTTTAGCGTCGCGTGGGCTTCATTCAGCGCCGAGTGCTTGGCTTCGAGACTAGCAAAGACGCTATTGAGCAGGTCGAGCTGCTCGCGTTGGCTCTGGTTCTGGGCAAGCAGCTGGGCGTTTGAGGCACGGAGCTCGGCTTGAATGTTGAGCTCCTTCTCTAGCAGCTGAGCTATCTGTACGACGAACAGGTTGTCAGTGGCTCAATGGACTGCTTAGCATCAAACAAGAGCAACAGCCAGAGGGCTCACGCGTTGGTTCTTGGTCACGAGCTCCGCGATCTTGAGCTCCTTCTCCTTGCGCTCAGTGAGGTTGTAGCCGTTCGCGTTCTCCCGATCGAGCCGCCGGAAGGCCTCTTCGATCTCACCTTTCTCCTCGCGCACGTGCTGCAGCTCGCGCTTCCAACGTGCAACGTCTTCGCGAAGTCGCTCTACTTCTGACTGCATCATAGTGTCAAGCTACGCGTTATGAAGGCCCCACAATCATCCATTCAATAATTGACACGTTCATACCTCCCACTGCCTCTTGATCACAGCGTCTTCGTCATTGTTGTTGCCGCTGCTAGTGCGCCGTCGGTCGGTCTTCTGCCCAAGAGAGCTCGGGCTCTTCTTGGCAATGGAGCTCGTAGCTCTTCGGATCAACAGCGATGGTGCAACCAGGTTCTTGGATCCTTTTCTATATCATCCATTCATTCATCCAGCACGAGTGAAAATCGCATGAACCCCAGCACATGTTTACACCCTCGCTGTTTTCACTGCTAGAACGCACCTGGGCGTCTTCGTTGCTGCTGCGCCCATGACGCAAATCTCTTCTTCGTCCTGCTGGTGCTGTGGAGCGAACTGCATCGAGACGCCGCTCTCACCCTTGTGCTCGTGCTCCTGGCGGTCCAAGTCCACCAGGCTCAGCCCCATCGCAGCTGCAGCAGGAGAGGCGCTGAGACTCTCTATCGCCATCGCCTCCTCTCGCCGCGAGGGCTCCATCATAGTGTGCAGCGGTGAGCTTCTCGGTCGTGGACGTGGAAGCTGCGATGAGAGAAGGCGCGAGAGTGAAGGTCGTGCGTGATTGACAAACTAAATATAGACGCGTCGTTCATGACCCCCGACATGGCTACACTTGTAGCCACCAGAAGTAGCTCACCATGCAGTTCAAAGTCCATTGACACTCGAAGCAGGAGATCAAGCGCCATGTACCAGTCAGCGCTGGATCCGCTGGGCAAGCTCACGTTCCCGTTCGATCCATTGCGAGCGCTCCACGCGCGCGAGGACTCGGAACTCCAGTGGCCCGAGTTCCCCTACAAGCAGGTGCTCATCAATCGTGTGCGAACCAAAGCAGCAGCAGCAGGAGATGCCGCACAGACGCTCAGTGTCGAAGCTGCCGCGGGGGCGCTGCTCATGGCGCTGGGCCAGGAGACCGGCGCGCTCGTTGAGGTCGAGCAGCATCGCCCCCGTGACCACGATGACGACGAAGACGAAGCCGCCGTCAGTAGTGGCTGGCGCCAGCTCGAGGAGCGATTCACGGACGAGCGTGCGGCGTTCCAGGCCGCCAAGCGTGCCTACCTGCAGCAGCAGAAGCAGAAAGTGCAGCGTCAACTCGCGAGCATCGACGCAAAGAAGCGCGCCGAAGAGGAGCAGGAGGCCCACGAAGCCTGGAGGCAGCGCCAGATCGTCAAGCGGTACGAGGACGGCTCCAAGTACGGCGGCGGCGGCATGCGCGAGAGCAACGTGCTTGTGCCGCACGGCCACGGCACGCTCTGGATCCCGCAGAAGAAGCAGTTCGTGGCCGTGGGGGACATCAAGCGCGTGCCGCGGTACGTCGGCGCCTGGATGGACGGCTTCATGCATGGCCAGGGCACGTACTTCTGGGACTCGGGCGACTCGTGGACGGGCCACTTTTTGCGCGACGAGATGGAGGGCAAGGGCGTGTACACCTTCAAGGACGGTAAGCACCACGATAGTGACAAGGAGGACGACGGGGAACAACTGACAGGTCGTACAGAGCCAAACCAGAGCGTGCGGTACTACAGCGCGAGCCAGCACGTGTGCTGGGGTCACGAGCTCGTGCGCGGCTGCCGCCTGATGCTCTTTGGCAACCGCCACTACGGCCACGCGCTCGCGGCCGTGATCAAGCGCCGCGACGTGGACCTGGAGCAGGAGACCGAGGTCGTGCTCGTATCATACAATGCTGTGAACGACAGGCACTTGGTGCGCAAGTGCGGCACTGAGGACACCAGGTGGCTCTCGCTGCACAATACGAACTTCCGTGTGCTGCCTGGGAAGCCCATCGCGAGATTGGAGAACGATTAACTGACTGACATTGCACAAGAACACTAGGAACGCTTATACAGTAGTAGAGCAAATAGAAGCCATTGAACACCGGTCGTAAAACCCAAGACTTGCACTGATTCTTAGACATATAACGCGACGTTGCTACTACGGACTCGGGTGGGCGGCTGGCTCACACTGTTTAAAATCACCAGCCGAGGGACGAACAGATACTCTCTCTGTAAGAGTCAAAGGATGGGGAGGATGCTTAGGTGCACCACGTCTCCTTGATGCGCGTCTCTTCCACGGCCTCTCGCTCGTCGCTATCACTGCCGTCTTCGTCTTCATCGTCGTCGCCAGTGTCAGCGGCCGACAGCACGCCGGTCGGCTTCCCGTTGAGCTGCTCCTTCGTGTACGTCGAGAAGTCGATCGAAGTGGTACTTGCGGCTGGCGCCTTGATAGTCGCTACTGGGGCCTTCGTAGTGGCAGCTGGAGCCTTCGTGGTGGCGGCCGGAGCCTTGGTGGTCGGAGCTGGCGTCTGCTTGGCTGGGGTGACCGTCGGGGTCTGCGTCGTCGCAGCCGGTGCTGGCGTGACAGCGACCTGGGCGGCGCTTCCATTGGCACTGCCGGCCTCAACCTCCACCTCGAAGCACGTCGTGTAGGACGCACCAAAGTAGCCGCGCGCGCGCTCCTTGTCGACGTACGAGTCGTCCTCGAGGTAGAACTTCCAGTACCAGACAAAGTGGTAGATGCCCGACTTCGTACCCGCTGGGATCGTGAACGAGCCGATGCACGGCTTGCCGTCGCCAGCGCGACCGCCGGGCTGGCCGTTCGAGTCGAGGGTCTCGCCGCAATTGCCGTCGTCGTAATTCTGGAGCTTGCCGTCCACGAGCTTATCGCTCGTCATATCCTTGGTCGTCTGCAGCTTGGCGCCCGTCTTGCCTGTCCAATAGATGCCGTGCTTGGTGCCGCGGCCCATCTTGTCCTTGACGATATGGCCGTTCGGCAGGTATGCGTAGTAGATCGGCACGCCGGCCTTGGCCTTCAGGCGCTTGCGCCAGCCCGTGTACGTGTTCGCGTCCACGGTCTGACAGATCGGCGCGCCGGCGTCCACCTGGTCTTTGAGCATCTTGTACGTGTACATCTGTCCGATGTCGGCGACGCCGCGACCAGGGAAGCCCGCGCCGTAGCCGTCGCAGAAGCCATTGCCTTTGGCGCCGCCGAAGATGTATTCGGCCGAGCGGTCGTAGAGCTTGGAGCGGCTCGTGTCGAGACAGTCGATCCACGAGTGCGCGCGCACCTGCTGCAGCACGCACGCGAGGCTCAGCGCCGCTGCCGCGCGTATCAACGAAGCCACCATGGTGAGGGTGCTCGTGTCGGTCCTTCTTCCGGAAGAGTTAGTGAATAGCGCTGAAGAACAAGGCGGCGGCGGAAGCAAAGGCGGGGGGCGATGGCCACTGGCGGCCGTGAACACGCGCGGTCCATAAGCAAGAGAGAGTGGGCTTGCAGTCACCGCCAGCAGGAATCGCGGAGCAGCAGGTTCCAGTCAGCGAACGCGCCGTCTGTATTAATTGGCTCGGGAGCGATCATCATGGAGCTGAACATTTGTTCTGGCTGTGGAGGAGCTCCACTTCCTGTCAACTGGTTTCTGACTCTATTTTTAGCCGCGCTTTTTCCGAACGTATTTTATGTGTGGTTTAACGAAGCTCATAAAAAATATAAAATCAAAGATACTTCTAATTATTGAAAGTTAAAATGATGTAAAAAAGGCTGTCGTACGTTTATGGTACCTTTCAAACATAGTACAATAGATTATTGAGGCTTATAAATTTATCGGACACTCTCTTATCATGCACAATTTTGGCCAGCTAGCCGCCAGCTTCCAGCGCCTGATTGGACAAATCGCGTGAATCTGCATTTTAATTGGTAATAACTAAACAAATTATTCAAAACATCTTGCTTTCAGTATGAAAGTAGATGGGGTTGTATGTTTCTTGTGTGAGTGAAAAAAACATACAGTTGCCATTTTCCATACTGAAAGCAAGATGTTTTGGGCATTCTGTATATTCTAATTACTACCAGTCGCGAGATGCAAATGTAAGGTTTACTGCCCAATCACCTGCGTACTCGCTCATCAAAAATTTGGGTTGCATGTTCTTGTTTGGGTGAAAAACACTTTCCAGATGCTGAAATTGACATGTGAGGTGTTCGGAAGGCGATTACCAGAGCTCTTCGCAGCTGTGTCTGTCTGTCTCCATCAAGCTCTTGGTGATTTTGTGATCGCAGCCCAAGTATCGATGGAAAGATGCGGATATCGGAGAATAATCCGCGCGAATTGGGGATTTGCGCCAGCTGTTTCAACAGAAGGCTCGCGTGATCGGCTTGGCACTGTGGCCGATTCGGTGCAGTGGGACAAGCACAAAAGTACAATGATTTGACTTCCATTTAATTTAGGCCGCACTTGATGTTTTTAGTGTAACGTTTAACTAATTTAGGTCACTAGTGCAATAGGGTGGGGCACATAAATGAATGACATGTGTTCTGGGCGGATCCTGGAACACGAACATCTCGAGAAAAAGTCCGTGGGCCGCAGGATGCTGACGATGCTGCGCGGCGCCGGTGCCAGCACTGCTGCGGCTGCCAAGATGGCGGTGACCGCGACGCCCCTCGCCTCTGCTAGTGCTAGTGGTCATGCGGCTGCTGCGCGCTTATCCCGACTCGCGTGGCGTTCAGTACCACCAGCGTCTGTGTCATCGTCTGCAGTTGCGAATGTCAAGATTGCGTCTTTGAGCGTAGTCTTCTTCCCGGGGGCGAGGACGCTCATGACAACCAGCTCGCTAACCTCCAGCAGAGGAGGAGCGACTCGCGCAGTAGTGATGCTGACTGCGCGACGCTCAATGGCACCTGCAGCGATGCCGCGCTCGTCTTCTCTCCCCAGCGCGATGCTCTTCTCGTCGATGCGCCTGAAAAACGCGTTTCAGCCGCACGTGAACTCGCTCGTGCGACGCAGCAATAACACCGCGATCAGCATCAGCAAAGCGAACGCGCGCCACCACCAAGCGTCGTACCGCAAGCAGCTGATTCACTTGACGCGCCGTCGGTCCAAGGAGATCTCGGGCGAGATGGTTGTGCTGGGGCTCATCTCTGTCAACGTGCTTGTGACGATGATGTGGCTCACGGCGCACTCGCAGCGCAAGAAGCGCCGCATGATGAACCACTTTACGACTTCGGCGCTGCACCTCGAGCGCGGCCAGTACCACACGCTGCTCACGTCCGTGTTCAGCCACGCCGACCCGGGCCACCTGCTGGCCAACATGATCGGACTCTTCTTCTTCGGACGGCAGATGTGCGACGTGCTCGGCCCCAAGCGCTTCCTGGCGCTCTATATCGGCAGCGGCGTACTCTCGTCCTGGGCGGCCGTGTACGAACAGAAGCACACGGACCGCTTCTCGTTCAACCTGGGCGCGAGCGGCGCCGTGAACTCCATCACGGCCATCAGCATCCTCATGTTCCCGCACTCGACGCTGCTGATCTTCGGCATCCTCCCGCTGCCGGCCTGGGTCGCCGGCTCGCTCTTCATCTTCAAGGACGCGTACTCGTGGGCGACGAACCGCCAGGACGGCATCGGCCACTTTGCGCACCTGAGCGGCGCGTTCTGCGGCGGCGCGTACTACTACTACCTGCGTCGCCGCGGCTTCATGCGCTTTTAGAGGTCTTGGTATCTGTCTCTCTATCGGGTGTCCCGCGGCTCGTTCATTCGGCTGCTGCTCATTGATGCAGAGCTTTTACGCGGCAAGTAGAGTGCGGGCAACCGGTCATTAGCGAGCACAGAGGAGCTCATTGAGCGATCACCACGCCGTACAAAAGAAAGGCATCCACAAGAATTGATATATTGGCTCGTATGGATGTGCCGCCGGATCTTCTTAGTGACGCTTTTTCCAGTAAAGAGGTTATGACCGTACTTACACAGGATCTTTTCTATAGTACCTTCTTTTCTACTTGGTTTTCCATTGTAGACAATCTCAATAACTTTGATGATCGTATTGGACCCCACGCATTGACTCGGGATGTCGAGA
>JAADXK010000981.1:0-12923 GCA_023337805.1 Globisporangium barbulae | reverse complement strand
GAATTGGGCGAAAAAAAGGGTACCAATCGACGCAGCGTGATTTTCTATCCATCATATCTAACTGCGGTGTCAAAACTCGCAATTGTGCGCGCGCAATCAAACAAATACTGACTGGCGTATAGTTTTGACCCGCACTTTACGACGTTCGCCGCGTAAGCGCGATTCCAATGGTCTTTTTAGAAACCTCAAAACCTCTCCGGATCAAATTATTTTTCGAAAAATCGAAGTGCGGCTAACCAATTGGCGCGCACTGTATGCAGTTTTGATTCCTCCAGGCCAAAAAATGTCCATGTTCACAAATCACTGTCGCGCACTGTATAAGACCACCTTCAAAAAGCGTTATTTTCTGTGACGAAGCTAAACGTGCCATCTGGTGTGGAAATTACCGCCGATGGGTGAACGCGTGGGGGTGCTGTAAAATTTTCTGCCTGGTTTGTTAACTTTTGCGACCACAACACAAAATTTTGTGGTGGTCTTATAAATATTGCCAGCACTGATGCTTTGCACAGCGGGCTCTGGGAGGAGCTGCTTGCCCTCGGGACTGCTGGTGCGTTCAGCCTGCAGCTGGCGACAGAGGCTCTCAAGCTTCTTGATCTTCTCGAGGTGCTTTGCGTCTCCTTGGCTGCGCATACTTTCTCCTGAATCGTCGCGATCACGTTCGTGTCGTAGGCCGCACACTTCTTCATCGCCAGGTTCTTCTTTTCGAGCTTCTTCGTGTGTTTGGTCATCTACTCCGGTCGGGAAAGAAAGACAAACACTGTTGAGCATTACAAAGTGCGTGGTAATGACAAAGATCATGGCTTGCCTTGTCCATTTCGTTGTGGAATGTCGTGAACACCTCGTTGCTCTTGCTCAGCGCCTTCTGGACAATGTCAACCTTCTCCGAGTACGCGTTCAGCTACGCCTAGACGTCGTCAATACCAACATAAAGAAGCCGATAATGTGAGCTTCCATCCTTCCTGTCCAAAAGGTACATAAACAAACGCGCAGCTAGTGTACGCACCTCCAGATGCATCTCGCGCTCGGAGAACTCCTTCGTCTTGTCGAGCGCAAGCTGCACGAATGTGTCTTATCAGTTGGTGCGTTGCTTTCGAGGAGATCCTAACAATAATAACCTCCTATACTCGATACTTATTCAAATCATGTTTTGAAGGTAATCGGATGTGGAAGACCTTGAATGGACAAGATGGATGTATCTTGCATTGTGAGAATGGCATGGCTACGCGTGGATGAACGCGTCAACCCCGTCACCATCATCGTGGCGCTTACGCGTACAGTGCTGTCTCTCCATAATAGTCATCTTAGCATGAAACTCTACTTAATTTGACTGGCAAACCGCCGCTCACAGATCAGTGAAGTGCAGCGATAGCGAATTGCTTTGCGCACAGCTCAGAGTACTTGTTCCTCAGCTTGCTACAAGGGTCACCTTTGCATATTGCTGGCGGTTCTGCTTCGGCACAGCACGCAAGGTAGATGTTGAAAACGAGCAGGCGGCTCTCTTGCTGCACTGCACCAAATTCTAATGTGGGGGATGTAAACTACCTCCACTTTTGCTAAGAAAACCTCTAATGGAAGTAAATTTCTAAATCACTTTCTCTTTCGCAAAACCCCCGGCCCTCGACCATCTCGTGCTGATGCTTCTTGAGATCATGTGGATGCTCTCATGCTGCTGAAGGCCGATGGTGCCTGCCTCACGAGACTAGAGAATGATCATTGGTCCATTTTGGTGGCTGGAGCGAAACGTGAGGATGCACGTGTCTCGCCTCCCGAGTCGTCGTCATTGCCAGCTGCAGCAGCGAGTTCACGGCGTGTGGCGTGTCCATTTTTTCCATCGGGTGGTGTGCTTCGTCTCAAAATACAAAAGCGAACCATCGTCGTCAGGCGTGCTGTTTATGTTGGAGGCAGCGTCGACAGTTTAGGAAGCCTCTGGGCTAGAAAGTGACAAATACTGGTGGTATACGAGTTTGTATCAAAGCTGCTGACAAGACACCCACTTTTGACTGGATTCGCTGTCCGCGGCACCCATTTATGACACAGGAAAGGGAGCCAGCGTCATTTGTCAATTGCTGACCACTTTACACCTACTCCCATTTAGCAATCGTGTTGCTTGCAATCCGAGCCAGGAAGCTGAATAACACCCTCATCCCGCAACTGCTCGCTCGTTTCTTTCCTGAGCTGGGGGGCCAGCAGTCCTGTCTCAATGCCTTAACATCCGTTAACATTCATTTTGACAGCAATAGGCGAGCCTTCTTTTCATAATTTTTTACAGGTAATAAATTTCCAGTTCGTTCCAACACCGCTTTTGTATTTGTGTGCGCATTTGTACACTTTACTTGGATCCAGTATGCTAACTTGGCTTCAAAGGCTTCAGGGCTTCCTTTTCATATGGAAGATGTGCTTTGATTCAAGTTTACATATTTATAGACTTTGAGAGGTTGCGCATGCCAGGTGTGCAGTACGCAAGCAGTTGAGCGGGGCCTTCCTGCCCAAACGGCAGTGGCAGCACTGACGAGAACGTGGGAAGAGCTCCTCCGTGTGGTACATTCGGCGATTTCAGAGTCGAGAGCACGAACGCACAGGCGCGCACTTCGCAATCCGCGCCCGCGCGACGAGAGCGAACAGAGAACGAGACTCGAGAGCGACATGCCGCTGATAGAGACGGTCAAGGCGCCGCACGAAGAGAGCACGGTGGCGACGTCACCGCTGCCGCGCAGATACCACGGGAAGCGTCTGCGGCGGTGGCTTCACGGCAAAGAGAGCAGTCACCACGAGAACAGCAGCAGCGAGTGCAGTAGTGGCAGCCAACAGCAGACCAGCGGCAGTAGCAGTAACAACAAGCGCCGCTCGGTCGAGGAACAGAGCGCAGCGGCGAAGGAGGACGCCAGTGGTGACAGCAGCTTCTCGTCAACGAACGTGGAGGAAGACGAGGATGATGACGACATGCAGGACGACGTGCAGGACGACGTGCAGGACGACGTGCAGGACGACGACGGAATGCTGATGCTCAACTCGCCGACGATCATGCACTCGCTGTCCGACACGGAAGTGATGGGTGGCGGCGGCGGCGGCGGCGGCGGCGGCTCGATGTCGCCCAGCAGCCGCCTGGGACTGCAGCGCCGGCGTTCAACCAATTCGGTCGACTCGACGCACAGCAGCGAGAAGTCGTACTACTCGACGAAGCGAAAGGGTGTCAAGTACGCACGTGACGGATCTGTGGTCTGCTGCCGCTTTTGCGAGATCCTGCGTGCGCGCGACGAGGATTTTCTGTACGAGGACGAGCTCATCACGGTCTTCCGCCCGCTGGCGCCCGTCGTGGACTCGCACATCCTCGTCGTGCCGCGCTGCCACATCCGCAACGTGAACATGCTGACCAAGGACCATCTGAAGCTGCTCCGCCGCATGAAGGAGGTTGCAGCCATGCTGCTCCAGCAGATGCCACCGAGCACCAGTAGCAACTGCCTCATCATCAGTATTCAAGAGCCCACCGCGCCTTCCAGTCCGAGCGAGCAGGAGCACGAGGCCGACTACAAGTTCGCGTTCCACACGCCACCGTTCAACAGCATCGACCACGTGCACATGCACGCGTTCCGCCGCAACGAGGGCTCGTTCGGTTGCTTCGGCGCGATCAAGTACCGCACGGAGACGTGGTGGTGCCGCTCCTTCGAGGAGGTCATCTCGCGGCTCGCCATCAGTTCTGGCAAGCGCCACCGACACCACCACCATCACCAGCATCAGCAGAACGGCCCAAACAGCACCATGTCGAGCGAGGAGCCCTTGAGAATTTCCGCCTAAGAGGCAGTGAGCAGAGGCAATCAAGATATTTATTCCCCCGTAATCATCTAGTAATCTATCCATCTCCATTGGAACCGACATGCTGGCACCTTTTCAATTGAGCTCCTGGGTTTTGATACATTTCATTCGCAAATACTGGATGGATGGCTGTATGAAGAAGAAAGATGTGACAACAGTTTTTCTACTATCGTGTCCTTGGATTACAAGTGTGCTATTGCGAGAACAACCGTAAGGGCGACGAGTGCGAGTGGCAGACTGGACGGTGGCGGCGCACTGCCCCCGCTGGTCGTCGGCGCGGGCGTGGGCGACGACGTGGCCTTCGGGAGCTCGTCCACTGTGCCGTCCTCGCCGCTCGTGCCGTTGATCACGAGGTTCAGGTAGGGCTTGTTGAGCTTCGCGCCGACGTTGAAGAGCCCAAAGTACGCCTCAACCGTGTCCAGGTTGTTCTCCACTTCCTTGCGATACGGCGTGTCGAAGGCGCTAAAGTAGTAGTACATCCACTGGTTTTTCTCGGCCAGCAGAAAGAAGTCGTTCAGGTATTTCTGTGGACAGCAAGTAAAGCACATGACAAGCGAAGTGTTAGCTTAGTCTTCTACCAGACAACAGCATAAGAAGCAATCCAAGCGTGAAGTCGTACCGCTGCGTTCTCGGGACTGGCCACGGACGCGCGGCTGTCGTGGCCGTCGGTCGCCCAGCCGGTCTCCGTAATCACAAACCCCTTGCGGCCGGCGGCCTTCGCAAGCGACACCATGCTGTCGTTCAGACTCTTCATCGCGTCGGTGATCGGGACCTTGCTCCAGAACGGAAAGATGTTGGACGACACGATGTCCACGGCCTCGATCACACTCGGGTTGGCCAACAACTCGCCCAGCGTGTCCGTGATCGAGAGCGGGATGCTGCTGAGGTTGTTGGCGGCGAAAAGCTCCTTGACGGTCTTCAGGTTAGCGATGAGCTGCTCGGGCGTCGAGTCGTTGCGGTAGAGCGCCTCGCTGCCGACGTTCACGCCCACGACGAGCTTGCTGTCGATCGCGCCCTCGCTCACGAGCGCCGTGAGCGTCTTGAGCTCCTTGTCGAAGGTCTTGGTCGAGTTGCCGACCCAGACGCCCATCCAGACGCTCATGTTGTACTGCTTGGCGTACTTGAGCAGCGGTCGCACGTTGCAGTCCGAGACCGAGTAGATGCGCACGCGCGGCGTGATCGTGCTCAGCAGCTTAAGCTCCTTGCCG
The DNA here is from genome assembly GCA_023337805.1 of Globisporangium barbulae. Classification (NCBI taxonomy): domain Eukaryota; phylum Oomycota; class Peronosporomycetes; order Pythiales; family Pythiaceae; genus Globisporangium; species Globisporangium barbulae. The sequence goes on along the minus strand of JAADXK010000981.1, from coordinate 7,905 downwards.
ATCTTGGCCGAGGCCTTGCAGCGGTCCGCGTCGTAGTCCGGGCCTTGTCGGAAGTCATAGTTCACGCCCTTGAGCTTGAGGTTGAGCGCGTGCGTCTCGCGCGCGAAGAGCGCCACGCAGCAGAGCGTGAGCGCCGCCGCGAGCCACACACGCGTGGGACAGGAAGAGCACTTCATATCTTGTTGATAGAGAAAGAAAGGGACGCCGCTGGGGACAGCAGGCGCGGGGCGTGGAGCGATCGACTTGTCGCTCGAGTGCGTGAATTAATGGGCGAGTTCGCGAATGCAATGACTCGTTGAGCTGCTGCTGATGGCCGTCAACGACCCATGCATGTGAGTCTGTGTTGACTTGAAAAATGACGCATAGCCGGTGCAGAAGCTGAATTTTTGATGTTTCAAATAAGTTTATTCTTGTCAATTGCTGGCTCAAGTATGAGTTTAATATTAACTTGAACGAAGGAAGAGGTAGATTTGAAAGAACGAAGCTTCGATTTAAGGTGTGAAGTGGGATACTTTACGGATAGCGACTGCGCTGCACCCAATTTGTGTGCGTCGACTTTACGAAGCTCAAGCAACTTAAAATGAGTCATTACTGCACCGCGATGCTGTCTTGTGTAATGATGCATTCGCTCCATCTGGTGGAGAGGTGCATCGCAAGAGCAAATCCACTCTCGAGAAGGTTCAAGTGTCGAAAGGAAAGACTAGGTGGTCAGGCTGCTCGTCGACTGGCATGTCCGACGTCCATCCGTTTGCTGCATGCAACGATGGACTTGTCGAGAGCCGATCGTCTACGGGTTTTGCGAGGAGGTCTTGAGTTCCTCAACAACAGAAAAACTGACGAACAGCTAGCCGTTCAAGTCGTCTCGGCAAATCAGCTTTATTCAATTGTCGATGGCGCGACAGCACAGACTTGGGGGTTTCTGGTGCAAAGCACTTCGAGATGCTCACTTCTAGCTTTCTTCCAGTCTCTTGAGTCTCCAGCACTCTTTCTCTATTTCAGTAACGCAATTTCACGCTTTCGCTCTCGGAGAAACGCGGTCATGGCCGCACTGTCCTTGTCTTCGCCGTCGCTGCTACTCTGCTGCTCGCTCAGGGTGAGCGCCGCGTCGTACATGTCGCGAATCCTCTTGAGCACGGGCGCCCTCGGCTTCTTCTGCAGCTGGAACGCGGTGATGGTGTTCTGAGCCGCTGTATTTGGCTCGTTCCTGTCATCTTCAGCTCTCGACTCGGTCTCTGGAGTCGCAGTCTCAGTCTTCGAAGCCTTAGCCTCCACGTTTGGCTTAGCTTGGACCACGTTGCCTTGTTCGAACAGCTGGATCGCGAGGACCGCGAGCGAGGTCGAGTTGTTCTTCGTCGCGACGCGCACGAGCTCTTCGGCATCTTCGAGGATCAAACGGAACTTGGCGTCCACTGTGAATATCGTTCGGAGCTGCGCCACCTCGTTGCTCTTGTTGTTCGCAAGCGTGCACACACGCAGCGCTGTGAGGAGCGCGTCGTACGCGTAGCACTCGCAGCACTCCTTCATCTCCTTGACATGCTGAAACACGGTGTCCACAGTGTTCGCGTCCACCTCCTCCGAGTCAGAGCCGGCGGCCAGCTTGGCGACGAGCGTCGAAACCCAGTCGCGCGGGAAGAAGCGAATCTTCGGGTTGCTCTTGCGGGTCTCCTGAAAACTGCGCACGGCCTCGTCAAAGAGCGTTTGCACATCGTGACGCGAGCCGAGGGTCGCACTCACCTGCAGGAGCGCCGAGTAGCACACGGGCGGGAGGTTGTAGTTATTGTCCTGTTTCACCTGCGCGTACGCGTCCAGAAGCTTCTGCTGCTGTATGGCGTTCCCCGAGGCCCATGCGACGCAGCTGTGCGCGAGAAGGTGCTTGGATGGCGTCACGCCGCGACAGGTCATGTCGTCCCAGAGTCGGTCAAAGTCCGCCGCCTTGTAGAGCGCGCCGCCATTACCGTCCTTGGCTCGCTGCTCGCGCATGAGGCGGGAGATCATCGTGTAGTCGTTCATGCGCACATGGAAGCCCAGGGTCTCGAGCGTGTCGAGCACGTGCATGACGTCGTCGAGCTTCTGGTGCTCGATGAGCACCTGGAGCGTCATCTTAACGAGGTCGACACGGTCGAATGAGAGAGCCTTCCTGAGTCCCTGGAAGCCATTACTGTTCTTCTTGAGTACGACCGCGGTCTGCTGCGACGCCTGGTGGAAGAGCGTCATGGCCGCGTCGGCGTCGCCAAACTCGTGGAAATGGTCGAGCGCTTCCTTGACGCGGTAGATGTCGCAGCCCTGGAACTGCGACGCCTTGAACGCGTGGTACACCATCTCGCGGTCGCCCAGCTTGGAGTAGAACGAGATAAGGGATGTGAGCGCGTGGCCAAAGTCGCCCTTGACGCTCGCAAAGCCCGCCAGCAGCGCACGCACTTTGTCGTGGGCACCGCTATTGGCATACGCCACGACGGCTTCGAACGCGAGCGACGGCGAGATCAACATCGCCTCGGAGCCATTCTCATTCTCGGCTTCACCGTCAGTTCGCTCAGTGTGCAGCGGTGTCGCATGCATGTCTGCGAGCCTCGCGGCCATCGCAAAGGCCTTGGACGCGTTGAGCTCCTGCATCTTGCGCCACGTGTCCTGTTCTGAGAGCTTCAGGTCCCAGTCTTCACCATCTTCGCCACCAGTAAAGCTCTGGTGACGATGACTGGCGTCTGAGCCACTGCCACCGTTACCGTGCGCCGTGTCCTGGAGAAACTGCTGGTTGCGCGCGACGATGGCCTTGGTGAGCTTATCGAAGCGCACGCCGTTCTGCACCATCTCGTCCAGGGTCGCGGCGATCTTGGTGTGCTCGTCGAACTGCTCGAGCGTCTCGAGCACCTTGTTGTACTCGCGCGTGTTGAGTACAAGTTTAAAGCGCTTGCGGTTCGCCAGGATCGCCATGGCGTGCTTGGGGCGGTCATTCGCGCGGCAGACATTGAGCAGCGCGAGGACCGTGTTGCCCGTGAGCTTGATCTGCGCGTTGCGGTAGAACTCAAAGGCCTTGTCGGGGTAGTGGATGAGCCCCATGCTGTTGACCACGCGGTTGACGTCGGCCTCGTGCCAGCGGCCGACCTGCAGGTCGAGTGACTTATAGATCTCCAGCACCTTGTCGCTGTCGCCGTGCTTCGCGTACGCGATCATGATGCGGGACTTGAGCTCGTTCGAGAGCTCGATGCTGTAGCTCTGCATCTCGTCGATGAGCTCTGCGACGCCCTCGAAGTCCTTCTTGCCAAGCATGCCGAACACGCCGAAGCGGTAGATGAGCTCTGGCGCCGGTCGATCATCCGAGTACAATGGTTTGTTGCGCTTGAAAACCGCGAGCATCTCGTCGGTCTTGCCCGCGCGCGCGAGCAAAGTGAACACTTCGCCATACACGACGAAGTCCACCTGTGTCGGGAACGTCGCGTCCATGTACTCGAACACGCTGAGCGCGAGCTGCGGCAGCTGCTGCTTGATCGCCGCGAGAAAGATCTGATTAGCAACGTCTCTTGACACCGGTGGCTCTAGATCGCCATCATCTTCTCGTTGCTGTTGCTGGCCGTCTTCCAGGAGGTCATCCCAGGTCTGCGGCAGCGCCTGGCGGGCTCGGTACAACGCGTCGGAGCCAAACTCGTCCTTGAGGTCACGGTGCGAGCGCCTGGCGAGATCCAGCAGTGCCACGCCGTGGATCTTCATTGGCTGCTCGCTTGATCGCGAGCGTGACGAGGAAAAGTGCGTAAGCGCCCATGGCTGCTGGTGTCCGATGGTCGTGGCGCCAGCGGCTCTTGAAGCGAGCTGCAGCGCGTTTCTTCCAGTTGCTGCGCGTGAGCGGGACGACGAGGCGGAGGAAGAGGACGCGCAGGCCAGTCGCTGGAGCACGGCAACCCGACACGCGTGCCGCATAGCTGTCTGCTTTGTGTGGCTGCTTGCGGAGTGGACTCCGATGCGCGACTGAAGCAACGAGGTGCTTGCGTTTGATGCGTGTGTATCAATTGTGCACTGAAAACGGCGGTTGAGGAGCTCCAATGTAACTGTTGAGGTGGTCCACATACAGTGAGGAAACCAGGCTGTGGGATCCTCTAAACAATTTGTTCAACAGCAACTATTCATTTGACAAGCAAATACAGTAGGCCCTCCCTATATGCAGACTCCTCATGCATAATGGCATTCCAGCATAGCAATTGGGGCTCTCTCGACTCGGTTCCTATTACGATGTGTGGAGGTTATGCACACAACACGTCCATGCATATGCATAGCCAATTTTCCCGAGTATGCAGTTGGAGAAGATCATGCCCATACAAAAATTAGCATGTTTTGACGGATACAAAATCCGAATAGTTGCCATACAAACAAGATGATTTGACCTCGCCAAAACACTTGGGTTAAGTATGAATAACGGCAGCACTGACTGCATTGGAGGACTGAATGCACAAGTGCAAACTCGTTCGCTGTGGCGAGAGAATCGGTCAGAGGATCGTGCATCCTGTGCGTAAACGAGAAAAAAATGCATTTGCAATGGATGAGCTCCTGGTGTTTCGTTTGTGATTGCCGACTTACTTTCCAATTGACAACATCCAGCACACATGGGGCCGAAGAAGAAAGCAAGGACCAACAGAGTTGCGCCTGCTAACGACAATAACAGTAAACAAAAGCGAACCCAGGGAGGCGCCAAGGAGAAGCTCACGGTGCTGGACTGGCACCACGCGGACGGAGAGAACCAGACCGCAGCAAGCAAGCACTTCAGCTCGATTGCCGGATTCGGCACACTGAACCAGTCAACAGCGGTCGCTGGCTGAAGATTGAGCAGAATCTCCGCCATAAATTTGAAAGAGGGAATGCAAAGGCAGTGGGAACAAGCAAAGTCAAGCATCCCGAGTTGGAAGAATGCTTGAGCCAGTAGATTACTCTGATGGAAGAAAAGCACGCGAGGCGCTTGACTGGAGACGTGCTCAAGGCCGTCGCGTTCAAGTTCTGCGACAAGCTCCAGATTCCAGAAGACGAGCGTCTTCGCCTTTTGAATGGCTGGCTAGACAAGTTGAAGCAGAGACAAGGCCTCGTGCACAGTACTTCCATGAAGAAGCTGCTTCAGCTCCTCGTGAGGCGATTCTACCAGAGCAGAACAGAGTTGCTCAAGTAATCTCCACGTTCCTGTTCGCAGACAGCACACGAACGCTCGATGACGTTTGGAACGCAAACGAAACCTCGTTCTTCTATGCATTCTCTCCTGATCGCGGATTGGCACGGTGTTTGCGGCCAGAGCTCAAGCAAAGCAGAACCCGCATTACACGGTGCCTCGCCGTCAACGCGAGCGGAACCGAGCGTCGCCATCCGCTCTTCATTGGAAAGACCCGCATGTCGAGATGCTTCAAGAAGCCTGCCGCCGAGCATGGATTTGAGTACTTCTTCAACAAGACTGCTTGGATGACTATGGACATCTTTGCAACTTGGCTGCGATCGTGGAGCGTGGCGCTGCAGCAGCGCGACGCCAAATTCTACTGCTCTTGGACAACTTTTCCGACCACAAAATTGAAGGAATGAAGCTGTCGAACATCCAGTTGGAGTTCTTCACTGCGAACCTCACAGCCCACGTCCAGTCATGCGACGCAGGAGTCATTCGCACGTTTAAAGCGTATTTCCGCCGACAAACAGTGATGAAAACAATCGACAAGCTGATGACTGGTAACGTGAGCAACGATCTCTTTGCCATCGACTAGCTCATTGCCATGCATTTGGCGAAAGTAGTATGACAGCAAGTGTAAGTAGGTGAGGAGAGGAGGAGAGGAGGAGACTTGAGTAGTAGAAGGCAAATCGGAAAGTTATTCATTTCGAGCGGTCCTTAGTTCGCTTTCACTACATTTAAGCCGCTACTGGGACTCTTGCGTGTTCTTGGCGTACGCGCTGGATATTCTCTGCACGGCGACCAATCACGCCTCACAACCTATATGCATCACATGCAGATTAACACGTCACATACTGCTAGCTATCTGATTGGCTGAAGGTTCTGGGACACTTCTGAGATGCGTCATCAACGGAATGATTGCGGGGTGCCAAGAGTGAATGTGACACACGTAATCCGCGGAATGTTTGTGTATGCCATGAGTGTAGGTGTGACTGTAGCCCACATCATTACAGCAAGTCTCTGACGACACAATCAAGAACTGCTGGAGACATGCAGGCATTCTCTCTCACCACCAGCACGATCTTGAGATCGGCGGCGGGGACGCACTAGTTGTTGACGATCTGCAGAATTCACTTATGCAGCTGAAGACGAGCGCTAGTGCAAAAGGTCTCTGTCTCAACCTGATGGAAGCTCAAGTGTTCGTGGATCTCGGTGACAGTGCTGTTGGATTCGATTTCGCTATGGAGGAGATCTTTGACATGGTTGCCGCATTCAACGTGAACGGTGAGCAAAGAGCTGAGCTCGCGGAAAAGGAAACCATTGTCGTCTGTGACGCTGAGGAGGCTGAAGAAACCTTGTCTCTTACTGACATTTACAAGGGGTTACTCGGCGTTGAGCAATTTTGGCAAGACAACGCGTCCAAACCCGCTTTCTAGATCACAAAGGATGTCCGAGATTTACTCTGGAACACTCGTTCATTCCTTCACAAAGCAATTGCAGATGGCAAGATACAGACGCGCATTTCTGACTTCTTCTCTCGTACCAAATCCTCGTAGAGCTTTTGACTCACATGTTCTCCAGAGCTCAATCGAACTATGCACCATAATTTTTTGTATCGAGTTTTATAATAGGAAATTTCTAGTTATGCGTGAATTGCTCCCGCATAGCAACAGTGACGGAACGGGGGGTCTATTTATGGGGAGGTTCTACTGTAGGCGCTTGACAATTATGCTTTTGAAAACGTGCTTTTTCGATCTTGATTTTATGGATCGCTTTTTGCTGCAAAAACATTTTAACAAAGGGGAAACCTAAAGACAGGCAGGAAAAAGACTAGACAGGCAATTCTGGGTAATTAGTGTGTCACGCATAATTTGATCAGCGTATTTGAGTTGAGTAGTGTGTTCCACATTACGTTGGCAAGCTGACGCTGCTCACTATCGCGACAACAAAGAGCAGCGCGTGCGTTGATGACAAAGACGGCCACGAGAGGTGCTACAGCAACGATTACGCCGCGCGCAGGCGAGAACAACTGCGGTCGGCTATGCAGCAGCATCAGTGACTGCACTGCGAGAAATGGGCGGATACGTTGGGCGAGCTTCGCGCAGCGTAAATCAGCGCTCTCGATCTGTCGCCTCACTCACCTGCAAAACCAGCGGCGGCAGCACAAAGCTCCTGATGGAGCTCGGGGAGGTGTACTCTCCTGTTGCTGCGTAGCGCCGCAAGTGAGTGCGGTCGTGGACCTTCAATTTGCATTGTCTTTCTGGACTTTTCTTGATGCCATACGCGTCTGGGCCCTTCAGAAAGGACTGAACAGCACTCTTAGAGCACCCAATCGCATTCGCGAGGCTCGCAGCGGCATGTTCATGATCGCGTACGTCAAAATCTTCCCTTGTTCAAGCTTGGTGAGCTCTGGAGCTTTCGGCGTCGTTTTGTCGCTCCCGTGGCAAAATCGACAATGACAGACCAACCAGCAAACCTTACAGCACTTTGCAAGTCCATTGCAAGCAAGAAAGCACGCATATTCGCCCCCAATCACTCGTTTTTTATGTTCTTATCTTTTTGTCGTACTCTTAAAATTAATACAGAGGCTCCAATTGAGCTGAAATTTCACCACAAAATCTTTCATTGCGATCTATAACATACAGTGCGCGACAGTGATTTGCGAACATGGACATTTTTTGGTCTGGAGGAATCAAAACTGCATATTTGTCTACGCGAAATGTGTACAATTGGAGCCAATGTAACGAGCGATAATTTGCATCAAAAATCAATCCAATCGG
>JAADXK010000980.1:0-12924 GCA_023337805.1 Globisporangium barbulae | reverse complement strand
TCGTGAAGGGAATGGCGAGATGATAGATTTGTCATTTTGGCCTATCAGCATTGAGAAATCCTCGAGTCATTTTTTGATTGGCAAATATGATCGAAGCGCACAAAACTGATCGGAGCGCACTAAACTGAAAGTTTACGTTAGAGCGGTTTGGGATCTTCCACTGACCCAAGTTCGATTCAGCAGATAAACTCAAACATGCAATACGAATATCAAATGTACTTCTGAATTAGTTCTGGAACCTTTGAAAGAGCACCTGTTCACATACACAGACGAAAGCAACATGAGCAGCAGCAGATCGAGTGGTAACCGCAAGGACGGCCGCGCCCGCCGCCGCCGCGCAGGCTCGTCCGACGCAAGCGACGGCGACCGAGAGGATGAGGTGGTGGTAATCCACGATCACCGCACAAAGAAGCTCGTGGAAGCTGCGGCTGCCGCAGGCGGTCGTGACAACGACGACGACGGAGAGCTGTCAGAGGACGAGCGCGCGCGCCGTCGGGACCGCGAGGAGCGCGACGCGTTTGCCGAGCGGCTGCGCAAGCGCGACGATGACAAGACGCGAAAGCGCCGCCGTGGCGACGATGACGACGAGGGCGATGACGACGGCGAACGCGGTAAGTCGCGCGGCGGCCTCACGAAGGACGAGATCGCGCAGCTCTCGACGCGCGGCGAGGTGGCGTCGTCCGCGAACAGCGCTTTGCGCGACAAGCTGGCGCGACTGCGCGAGCTCTCGCGCCAGGAGTACCTGAAGAAGCGCGAGGAGAAGGAGCTCGAGCTGCTCAAGTACCAGCTCAAAGACGAGATCGAGCTCTTTGATGAGGGCGACCGCACAGAGAAGGAGAAGCAGCAGATGCTGTTGAACCAGCGCATTCTCGAGACAGCGAATGCGCGGTCGAAGAAAGAGACGTTGGACGGGTATCAGATTCCAGACTCGTACGAGGAAGTGGACGACGAGGGCAATCGCGTGCGCAAGAAGGAGGAGCTGTTGACGGACCGATACGAGGAGGAAGAGGTTTTCCGCACGGAGCAGGAAGTGTGGGAGGAGACGCAGGTGAAGATGGCCAAGTCCAAGTTCGGTGCAAAGGACAAGAAGGAGCGCGACAATGAGCCCGAGTACGACTACGTCTTTGACGACCAGATCGACTTCATCTCGGAGCAGATGCTCAAGGGGCAGCACGTGAGCGAGCAGGACATCAAGGACGCCCGTGAGAAGATGGAGGAGTCCAAGAACCTGTCGATGCAGGAAGGACGCAAGCGGTTGCCGATCTTCCCCTACAGAGAGCAGCTGCTCGAGGCGATCCGCAACTACTCGGTGATCATCATCGAGGGCGAGACGGGCTCGGGCAAGACCACGCAGATCCCGCAGTACCTCCACGAGATCGGCTACTCAGAGCTCGGGAAGATCGGATGCACACAGCCACGTCGAGTCGCGGCCATGAGCGTTGCGGCACGAGTGGCTCAGGAAATGGACGTGAAGCTGGGCAACGAAGTCGGATACTCAATCCGTTTTGAGGACTGTACGAGCGAGAAGACCGTGATCAAGTATATGACCGACGGCATGCTGCTACGCGAGTTCCTGACTGAGCCGGACCTGAAATCCTACAGCGTGATGATCATCGACGAGGCCCACGAGCGCACGCTGAGCACAGACATCCTCTTTGGGCTCATCAAGGACGTCGCGCGCTTCCGCGACGATATCAAGATCATCATTGCGAGCGCCACGTTGGACGCAACAAAGTTCAGTGAGTACTTTGACGATGCGCCGATCTTCAAGATCCCCGGCCGGATGTTCCCCGTTGACATCTTGTACACAAAGGCGCCCGAGGCCGACTACCTGGACGCCGCAGTCATCACGTGTTTGCACATCCACGTTACGCAGCCGCTAGGCGACATCCTCGTATTTTTCACGGGCCAGGAGGAGATCGAAGCGGCAGAAGAGGTGTTGCTACAGCGCACAAGAGGGCTTGGCTCGCGGATACGAGAGCTGCTCATCCGACCGATTTACGCGACACTGCCCTCGGAACGCCAGGCGCAAGTCTTTGAGCCGACGCCACCAGGAGCACGCAAGGTCGTGCTGAGTACTAATATTGCCGAGACATCGCTGACGATCCCGGGCATTTGCTATGTGATTGACACGGGCTTCTGCAAGCAGACCAACTACAATGCGCAGACGGGCATGGAGTCGCTGCTTGTGGCGCCCGTGTCCCAGGCCATGGCGAACCAACGAGCGGGCCGAGCGGGGCGAACTGCACCGGGGAAATGCTTCCGCCTGTACACTGCGTGGTCGTACAAGAACGAGCTGGACGAGAACACGGTGCCGGAGATCCAGCGCACGAACCTGGGCAGCGTCGTGCTGCTCATGAAGTCGCTAGGCGTGAACGACCTGCTGAACTTTGACTTCATGGACCCACCGCCGGAGAAGGCGCTGATCCGGTCGCTCGAGCAGCTCTACGCCCTGGGGGCGCTGAACGACCGCGGCGAGCTGACCAAGCTGGGGCGCCGCATGGCCGAGTTCCCGCTCGACCCGATGATGTCCAAGGCGCTCGTGGCGTCGGAGAAGTTTGGATGCACGGAGGAGATCATGACGGTGTGCGCGATGCTGAGCGTGAACAACTCGATCTTCTACCGGCCCAAGGACAAGGCCGTGCACGCGGACAACGCACGGCTGAACTTTGCGCGCGGTGGCGGCGGCGACCACATCACGCTCATGAATGTGTACAACCAGTGGGTCGAGACCAACTACTCAACGCAGTGGACGTACGAGAACTTTGTGATCATGCGGTCGCTCAAGACGGCGCGCGACGTGCGCGAGCAGCTCGAGGGCCTCTGCGACCGCGTGGAGCTCGAGCGCAAGAGCAACCGCGCGGACCACGAGGTGATCCGCAAGGCGATCTGCGCCGGGTACTTCTACAACACAGCCAAGCTCGACAGCTCGGGCCATTACAAGACGGTCAAGCAGGCGCACTCGGTGTATATCCACCCGAGCTCATGCTTGATCAAGCTTGAAGAGGTACCGCGCTGGGTTGTGTACCACGAGCTCGCGTTCACGACGAAGGAGTACATGCGCTCGGTCATCCCGATCAAGGCTGAATGGCTCACGGAGCTCGCGCCGCACTATTACAAGACCCGGGAGATCGAGGACTCGCGCAACAAGAAGATGCCCAAGAACACAGGTAAGGCGGCGGCAAGGTGATCTGGAAGGTGAGCTCGCGGTCGTAGACAAGCAATGAAGAACTCGGTTATCCAGTCACGTACGTTGTTGTATTGTTTGTCTTGTTGTAGTGTGGGCTCCTGCGTTTGAGCCCACCATGCAATTGTTCTCTCTCTTGTGTGACTACTACCAACATCCTATAGAGAAAAGCCTACGTCACCTACCTGCAAGGCTCACTTGTCCTCACTACTCTGGCGCCAGTGGTCCACGAGCGACTTGAAAATTCCGTCGTGCTTCTTCTGGAGCTCAGCCGGCGGGCCAAACTCGGCCACCGTGCCCTTCTCCATCACGAGGATGCGGTCGGCGTCCAGGATCGTGTTAATACGGTGTGCGATCGTGAGGCATGTGCAGTCGCGGAACTCCTCGCGGATGCTCTGCTGGATCTTGCGGTCTGTCTCCGTGTCGATCGACGCCGTAGCCTCGTCCATGAGGATCACCTTGGAGCGCTTGAGCAACGCCCGCGCGATCGAGAGCAGCTGGCGCTCGCCTACGCTAAAGTTAGAGCCCTTCTCGTCCACGGCGTCCTCGAGCGAGCTCACGGCTTTGTCCAGCTGCGCGCGCTTGATCGACGTCCAGATCTGCTCGTCCGAGAATTGGTCGAACGGGTCCAGGTTTGAGCGTACGCTGCCCGAGAACAGCACCGGGTCCTGTGGAATGATTGCGATCTTGGCGCGCAGGTCGTGCAGCCCGATCTTGCTAATGTCCACGCCGTCAATGACGATGTTGCCGGCGTCCAGCTCGGTGAGACGCATGAGCGCCACGATCAAGCTGCTCTTGCCGGCACCCGTGCGACCGACAATACCGATCTTCTCCTGCGCGTTCACCGAGAACGTGAGGCCGCGAAGTACTCGCGGGAGCCCCGGGCGGTAGCGCAGACTCACTTGGTTGAAAGCGATCTTGCCGGAAGTGGGCCAGTCAAAGCTCGGCTTTTGGTCCGCGCGGCTCTCGAGCGCACCTTCCGTCGGCATCTCCGAGTACGTCTTGATGCGCTCGACCGAGACCATCTGCGTCTGTAGCTGGCTGATCATGCGCACGGTCCAGTTGAGCGACTGCGTGACGCTGAACGCGTAGGTCAAGGACACACCGACAAGGCCCGCAAAAGCCGTGCCCTGCGCGCCGTTCGTGCTATGAGCGAGCACGGCCGCGAGCGCGGCCCCCGAGGCGATTACCGTGCCGACAAACTCGAGACGCAGCGCGAGCCAGCAGTTGACCGAGAAGTTGAGAAAGTACGCGCGCTGGTTCTTGTCCAGGAGGAACTGGTTGCGGCCCATGAACTTGTTCTCGACGCCGTAGGCGCGAATCGTGGGCAGCCCATCGAGCGTCTCAGAGAGCAGCGCGAAGATGGGCGAGCGCGAGATCGAGTCGAGACGCTGGAGCTCGCGCGAGGTCTTGATGAAGTAGCGCTGTGAGACGTAGTAACTCAGCAGCACGGGCGCGAGGATGACCATGAAGCCCGGCGTGATGTACGAGATCGTCCCGAGCGTCACGAGCACGCTCACGAGCGTGCTGAGGAAGCCGTTCCAGGTCGCTGGGATGCTCTCGTCCACCGTGTATATGTCCTTCGACATGCGGTTCACGATGCGACCGAGAGGCGTCGTGTCAAAGAACGAGATGGGCGCACGCAGCACGCGCGACAGCAGGTCATTGAACATGAGGCGACTCGCGTGCAGCGAGCCGAGGTACAGCAACAGCACGCGCACAAACATCGTGAGCGCCGCGACGGCGTTCAGCGCCATGTACACGTACACGTAGTACATCTGCGAGTCCGGGTACTTCTGCGCCTCCTCGGACCAGTACGAGATCCAGAGCGTGGCAAGCAGCGTCACGCCCTGCGCGGCCACGAAGCCTAGAACGACGATCAAGCCGGCAAATACACCACCAAAGGCGGTGATCCACGCCTTGTAGACCGACCAGGAGACGTCGCCCACGGATCGATCCTCGTCCACCATGAGCAGCTCACCGTTCTCGTAGTCGACCTTGCTGTCGTCACTGCGCGTGGACGAGGCTCGTGAGATGCGCGTGGAGCGGTCGCCATTCTTGCGCGAACGGTTGCCGTCGTCGCTCTCGCTGTCACTCTCGACGTCCGAGGCCGAGTCGCCGGCCTCGGCGCCGCTCTCCTCCCTGTCGCTCTCCGTGTAGTTAAGCATCATCTGTGCGAGCACGCCCTTCTTGGAAATCACGTGTTTGTACGAGCCCTGCTCGACGATCTTCCCGTCCGCGAGCACGACAATGTTGTCGCACTGGCTCAGAAACGTCAGCGAGTGCGTCACGAGCACCACGAGCTTGTTCTTGAGCGCCTTCTTGATGCAGTGCGCGAAGATGTCGCTGCCCACGTGCGAGTCGACCGCCGAGAGCACGTCGTCGAGCAGATAGATGTCCGCGTTCTGATACACGGCGCGCGCGATGGCCACACGCGTGCGCTGACCGCCACTCAAGTTAATGCCCTTCTCGCCGATCTCCGTGCGGTCGCCGCCGGGCAGGATCGCAAGGTCCTTCTTGAGGCAGCTCACGCGCACGGCTTCTTCGTAGCGCGCGTGATCGAACGGCAGGCCAAACGTGATGTTCTCACGTACAGTCGCGTTCTGGATGAACGGCTGCTGCGAGACGTACGCCACCGAGCCACGGAGCGCCACGTCTCCAGTCGTGAGACGCGCGTCGCCCAGGATGCCGCTCAAAAACGTCGACTTGCCGCTGCCCACCTGGCCCACGACGGCATGCAGCTGGCCGGACTTGGCGCTGAACGAGATGTTGCGCAGCACGGGGGCGTCATTGAGCTCTTTGCCACTCTCAAGCTTGGCACCAGCCGTGCTCTTGGTCGTATGGACAGCAGCAGCAGCAGCTGGAGCCGCGCCTTCCCACTTGAAGTCCGCGTTCTGGACCAGGATCCCAACGTCCTTGAGGCTGCCCTCGCCGACCTTGACGCGCTCGTCGGCGAGGAAGAAGTTGCGCAGGCGCTCAAAGCTCACGCTCGCCTCGACGATATTGTTGATCACTTGCGGGAGCATGAAGAGCGGGAAGCGCAGGATGTTGAAGAGCGCGAGACTCGTGAGCGCCGTGCCGACGTCCAGCGTGTTGCCCAGGAGCACGTACGTGAGGAAGGACACGACGGTCACAAGTGCCGGCACGATCGAAAAGATCGTGTTCGAGCCGGACTGCGCAAACACGTACACGCGCAGGCGGCTGAGTTCGTCGTCGCGGTACTTCATCACGCGCTGCGCGAACGACGTTTCCCACGCCTTCATCTTGATCACCTTGATGCCCGAGAGCACTTCGTGGCAAATCTTGATGCGCTCGTCCTTGATGTTCATGAGGTTCTTCTGCAAGCCGCGCATGGCGCGCGAGATGAGTGAAATGAGCGGGATCATGAGCACGATCACGGCCACGCCAGCGAAAGTCGCCACGCCGATCTGCTGCCATAGCAGCACGCATGACACGATGATCTGGAACGCCGCGTACCAGATGCCGTGCAGGTACGGCGTGAGCTCCTGCAGGCGCTGCGCGTCGATGGACATGAGATTCGTGATCTCGCCCGTGGTCTTCTGCTGGCGTGCGGACGCCGAGAGCACGAGCGACTTGTCAAAGACCGCCGTGACGATCGCACTGCGCAGCTGCATGCCCGTCTCGAAGCAGTAGAAGAAGTACTGGCGCAGCGAGAAGGACTGGATGACGCCCGAGGCAAAGATCACGGCCGCGTACCAGAGCCCCTGGGAGAGCGGCGCTTCTGGGTCGCTCAAATACGCAATGATGTCCTTGATGATGATCGGGCCCACGAACTGCAGCGAGTCGTGGATGAGCTTGAGGAAGCCCGCAATGACAAACTTGGTGCCAAAGGCTGTCGCGAGCGCCCAGGCGAGGCTCGGGCGCGCCTTCGCCTTTTGCAGCGCCCACTTCTCAGCGAAGCGCTGCGAGATGCTCTCAGCGCGGTTATACGGGTCCAACTGGAACAAGTCGTCGCTCTCGAGCGGCCGCTCGTTGCCGAGCTTCATGAGCGGTGTGACCCACGTAAAAAACACAGAGGCGCAGAAGCCCGAGTGCTGCGACGGATAGCGATCGCCGAGCCCATCGCTGTGGTCCCACGTGATATCATTCTCGCCGTGCTGCACAAGCTGCTGGTAGTCGGTCTTGGCCACAGGCACAGCGTCCGTTAGCAGCGGCTTCTTCTCGTTCTTGATGCCCACCGCCATTGTGTTGTGACTTACTTGCTCAGGTCGCGTTGAGCGCACCACAGCCACACGTGCGTTGGCTCAGCTCCGTTGCTCTCGAGACGACGCGGGTGCGCAGCAGGAGACCGAACGAAAAGTGAGTGAGGAGAGAGCAGCAGCCACCGGTCGCTCGCTCGATGGGTTGTTACGTCTTGTACTTCTCGAACGAACGTGCGCTTTGCTTGGCGGCGAGCCAGTCAGTCGTTGAAGAGCACCAACGGCAGTATGGTTCCGTGTGTCCCACAACTTTACCAATCATGATGATGGTGCATTGAAAGCAATTATTAACTAATCAAGCGCGATCTAGGGTAATTTAGTTAAATTAAAGTCATCTTATTGGCTGAAAACGGACGCGCGACGACAGCAGATGGGCGTTCTAACTGGCTTGCTTATGTTACTGAATATGCCCTCTACATTTGAGTAGCAGTATAGAATGTAATCCTTTCATTAAAAGATCACAGACTCACAAAGATTCTTCAAGTAAAATAAAAATAAATTTGAAATAAATAGGTATAGTTGCAAGATGTAGCGTCATCATAACCATCACTCACAAGAGCTGTTGACGCGATCACCTTACTGTAAAATGAAACGAGGACTGTATATCCTCGTATAAGTACGGTCTCAAAAAGCAGCACTTCAGACAAAACCACCTTGAGAGACCCACGAGAGCGAGCCTGTCATGGCTCCTATAAGTTCCTGACGGACACACAGACTGGTTCTTGCATGCAGCTCAACGACCGACCACATGTGAGCAGCTCTCTCACGCAACGCTTTTCCAAAGAAAGCAACGTGCAGCTCGACATCTGAGCTTGAAGCTCTCGCTCAGCACAGTCCACTACTTGACAGTTGGGACAGACACTGCATCTGCAATTTCAAGTTGGTGATCACCTATTATGCAATAGAAAAGCTCGAAAACTACACCTATGCCCAACCAGGTCTTGAGAAGCCACGAGGAACCATCGGCAGAGTCTGAGGTTATGCGGGCGGAGCTGGATGACCCAGCATGGAAGCAGCGTTTGCTTGTTGGCTTCGGTGTCTCCTATACTACTCAGAAGTAGCTCAGCCACAGAGCTACTGCTGAAGAGTAGTTGGCGTCGTGAAGGCGGGAACGTTTCAAGACCGGCCTTCGTCGAGTCAAGCGTAATTAGCGCCTTAAGCTGAAACGACCACATATCAGTTACATGTTACAATCCGATGCAATCTCCATCTCGAATTGCAATTCCCCAAAACGATGGACGGCAAAGCCGGCCGAGGTGGCGGCGCTCCTCCTGCCGCTGCGGGCAACAACAGTGCCAGCGGCAAGAGGAAGGCGAAGACCAAGCGAACCAGCGCTGCTGCGCAAGAGCCAGTCGCTCGTGCTGCTGGCAATGGCAAGAATAGCCATGCGGCTGGCGGCGGTGGGAGCAACAAGAAGCTCAATGCTGCGGCTGCAGTGGCAACGAACGCGAAGGCCGAGAAGAAGGTCGCTGCCGTGCAGCCTGTAAACCAGCAGCAGCAGTCGGACCAGCTGGGCAAGAAAAAGAAGAAGAAGCGCCGACTCCATGCGGGCGCTGTTGCCGCGAAAGCTGCTGCAAAGGCTGCTGAGGCGGCAGCAGCAGCAGCAGCGACCGCGTCACAATCATCATCTTCGTCGAAAGCAAATCCGACTGGAGAAAAGAAACAGCAGAGTGGAGCTCCATCCGCACTAACGAAGAGACAGAAGGCAGCGCAGGCGAACGTGGCTGCGCCGAAACCGACATCAGCGATAACCACGAGGAGCTCCTCGCATGCAGCTGCTGCTGTTGCAGAGAAACAGCGCGCTGATTCTTCGTCGCTCAAGCCTGCAAAGAAGAAGCAAAAGCTAGGGAGCCAACCACAGCAGCAACAGCAACCGAATGCTGCTCAACCAGTTCCGAAGAAGCAGCAGCAGCAGGCTGTCCAGCAGCCTCCTGTCCCACGTGCCCAAGACAGCCTTCCGAAGCCAAAGCTCAAGACGAAGCGAAAGATCGATGAGGTACGATCATGTACGCTGTATTCCAGCTGTTATAGCTGTCTTGTAGTAGATTCTAATGGCGCTCTTGCTTTTGAATTGTGTAAAAATCAAAGGTGAACCAGGAAGCTGTGGCAACTATAACAACAACACCGCAGCCACAGCAAACGATCCGCCAACCTGCAGTGAAGACTACAGACTCGATTTCTAAGGCGAAATTGTCTGTGAAAAAGCCCAAGTTGGTGGTGCTCAACAGGAGAACTACTAAAGTGTCCAGTGGAGTTCCAGGTGAGGCAGCAGCGGCGTCGATTCCAGACCTTCCTGCGCTTGCACCGAACGAGGCGATTCCAGCAGCAGAACTACAGCACGTAAGATTCATTTATCATGGCATCACCGATTGACTGCATTGATGCCGTAGAGTTAGCTGACTGTGATGTTTGATATCTCAGGATACCAAGTCAGCATCCTCGAGTTCGTCAACGACCGCTATTGCTCCTGCTAGTGCAGCAGGTTCTCATGCTGCGCTAGTGTCGGAGCCAGCGACTGCAGTGAAACCTGACACTGATGCGAGCTCAACCACTCTAGCTAGGTTGCAGAGGCGAGAGCTCAGCCAGACAACTGCTGCTCCTCTGCAAGCTCGACGGAGCGTAGAAAGCGCTTCATCGCCTATCGACGAAGCTGTCCAGGATGTTCAACCAGCGAGTCGGACAGTTCAAGACTTGCCTATTGTCCAAGATCCACATCTCCCTACCCCAGATGTGCAAGCTACGCCAGACGCGCCTGTTGTTCATGAAGAAACGCCTGCTATTCGTGAAAAAGAGGCTGAGGCTGTCATCTCGGAGCAGCCTCAGTCCATCGAAATCTTCTCGCTAACAAGCTCGGACTCAGACGACTCTGACTCAGAAACTGAAGATGAAGAGGTGAAGTCATGTGAAGACGAAAGGATGGAGTCGTATCCAGCAGCTGCATCTCCGTCTCCAGGCAGGAGCGAAATGGTAAGCGACTGGCTTGCGAACTCGCCAAGCCCAGCAAAGGATTTCGAAGCCGACGATTTGTTTTTGCAGCCGGAACCAGAACTCGCATTCGCAACCAGTGGGAACGATGAGACTGAGATTATAACCCTAGCAGCAACAAGTCCTGGAAACGATGATGAGACAGAGATCCGAACTTCAACTGATCCAGCTGAAGTCGCTCCGGTGGAGGAGAAACCCCGTGACGTAGTAGAGCCATCTGCTGATACACTTGAAAGTGAAGAGACAGCCGCAGAGGTCGAGCACGAAGGGAAAGACGAGGCTTCAGCTGGTGAGCTGCTTGCTGCTGTTCGACAACCAGGACCTCAAGAGCTCAAGAGCTCGAGAATGTTCAACTCGGAGTTTCCAGAACCAGCGCATGAGAACTCACGGGTGATAATCGAAGAATCCAAGCACGAAGAACCAATTTCTGCATCACTTCCAGCACCAGCAGCACTTCCTCCAATGCCGGTGCAGCAGCCTCGCTCGACGTCTACAGCACCGCCACAGCCAATTTCGACTGAACCGAGCTACCACACGTTTGTGCGGAGCTCATTCGCCCTATCCAGTGTGCGTACACCATCCAGTATTGAGATTCCACCACCACCTCCTCAGTCTGAGAAGAAGCGATCGTGGGGTGCATCGTTTGGGTTGGCGCTCAGTCCTCCCGAGCAAACTCCTTCAACCTTATCGTCGTCGCAGCCCGTGTCTTCGCATATGTCTTCCGTACTCACGACGTCACCACTGAGCTCGTGGTTCCTCTCGAAGGGCCATGCGAACTTTGTCCAGCAGGTGTCGTTCCCGCCTCGACTAGTAAGTGACCGCCGCCGCTGCTCACTGTCGCCTCGAAAGCAGCTCAGCATCATTAACAACAGCAATCAGAATCACGCAGTTCATGCAACGCAACAAGGGCTCGGCTCTCACAAAGAGCACGTTGAAGAGAAGCGGTATGTCGAGACCGCTGACGACGAAGATGATGAAGGCGATCAAACGGGCTCGAGCGGCAACGCGTTCCTGGAATCCCTCGCGTTGCGTTCGAACTGGCGCACGTGGTACGGCAACGTGGACAAGAGAGATCTACTCGACCCTCCACTGCAGCACGTCCCAGCTGGCGTACAGCAAGCGATTGACAGCGTGAACCAGTCAAGTGATCATTCGGCACTCGCTGATTCGTTTGCTGCTGGTGGTAAAAGCCACCAGACAAAGAGCAGCAACATTGAGCTGCTTGAAGCAGAAATCAGGTTTGTGTCGCAAGATGCGAGCGAATGTGCATTGTGGTGATTGACCATTGTCTGACTGAGATATCATATGCTGTGGCTCGCTTGCGTTCGTTGTTATGTATGATTGCTGTGTTTGTAGAGCGGAGAAAGCGTGCGCGAGGGCGTTCGGCCAGGAGCTGCTGCTCATGCTCCGAGGCGGCTAGAGGACTGCTGGTCACCCGCCTATGGCTGGACCACGCTTGAGACACAGAGCGAAGCAAATGGAGGACTCAGATGAGGCAACGAGCCGGAAGCATGAATACGATCTTTCCAAGTCGAAATGGATCAAATTGGTTGTGTCTGTTCTCATTCTCTCGCCATTACTACCATGAACGCATGGTCGTCTTCCTGAACACAGAAGAGACCTCCAAGGAGACGAAGTGTCAGAGGCTCAATCGTAAATCTCTCCGTGACTGGTGCGGTCAACAGTTCGTGTTAATGAACTGTCTATTATACCACTGGTACTTACTTGACTCCACGTGAAAGACATATCGCACCATTGCATTCACGAGCACGATGTGCAAGACGTGAGTCTGACCTTCTCGATACTGCTCGAACGCCAACATTTTGAATCACATATCTCAGAGTACCAGGTACTCCAAAGTGGGCTTCACTTTGGAGAGTCCACCTCGAGAGAGACTCGAAAAATTTGCCGCTTGTACAGCATTCATGCTCTCAAAAGGCACTTTGACTCCACCTCCACAATGCAGCCGAACGTTATTTCGATTTTCCGAAGTCAACCAGAGTACAGTAGGTTTTGATAAGCAAAGATACTTCAAAAATTTATATTTTCCCACAAACTAGACATGCACACTTACGCTGCGTCGCCTTCCGCACCCGTGACACCCACCAGCACCACTCCCTTGACCGAGATCGTGGGGGCAATGTCGTACGTGACTGTCTGATTTGGGAGAATGCTGATGTGGAACTTGCTGAGCAGACTCGCAGCCACGATCTTCATCTCGAGCATCGCGAGGTTGATGCCCAGGCACAGGCGCGGGCCGCCATGGAAGATCGGGAACTTGAAGGGCGAGACCTGGATGAGACTTCCGGTGGTTGGATCGATCCAGCGCTCGGGCTTGAACTCGTCGGCGTCTGGACCCCACACGTTCTTGCTCCTTCCAAGTGCGTAGGACGGGAAGATCACGCGCGTGCCCTTCTTCACGAACGTGCCATCACGGAGCACGAGGTCCTCCATTGCCGAACGGTCATTGAGCGGCACGACCGGATTTAGACGCAGGTTCTCCTTGATTGTAGCCTCAAGATATGTGAGCTT
>JAADXK010000979.1:0-12948 GCA_023337805.1 Globisporangium barbulae | reverse complement strand
CTAGTTGCACCCACTGTGCAGCGCGTGACTGAATCTTAGTATGCAAATGTGCAACACACACTGACTAGAAGAAAGTATGTCCTCCTGCAACATCGTTCTCGGACGATGACGAGAGATGGGAAGTGCAAACCCGTTCAACAAGCTCTCGCCTAGCAGATCGAAAGGAAGGATTGCTTTTGGGCCCGCAGGTCTTTCTTCACGACGCTCACTTTCCAATTCCCCAAGTCCCAACAACTCCTCACCAAACTCAAGCCACCCAGTCAAGATGAACCTCACCAAGAAGCTCACCGTCGTCATGGCCGTCGCTCTCGCCAGCAACCACGTCGCCTCGCGAACAACCAAGTCGTCACTGCAAACCAAGTCGCTGCGTTTAACATGGCCAAGACCAGCTGCACGTGCGTGGCGCTGGGCGAGAACTTTGCGAACCCGGACACCACGAACGCCACGGCCATGGCGATCCCAGCCGGCTGCCACATCGACGGCGACACCGATGCCGCGACGCCGTACCTCTGCACGTTCGAGTAAGCCGGTAACAAGGAGGGCTTCTTCGCATGGCTCTTCTGCAAGATCTTCATCTGCTACTGGTTCGCCTAAGCGACTGGAACCACGAGCTTCGCTTTAGTCCCGCGTGCGCGTCTCGAGCCACGTCGAGGCTCCCTCGAGCCCAACCTGCTGTAAGACGTAGCGATGGTTCTAGCACTGCGTTCTCTGTGTGATATCTGTAACAAAGATCGATATGTCGTCCTTCTCAACTCGACTCTGTTGATATAATTGGTATCGACTGCCAGGAGCAAGGCAGCACCATCCTTGTCTTTGTTCCCCAGCTCTCGACTGAGATGGGGCATTGCGCGTGCCTACGTCGTCGTTGATTAGTGACCGTGTAGCTCCATAGGATGCGTGCAAAGCGTACCTATTGTGCTGCGAAGCTGGGAGCGATGCGAGCTCAAGTCAGGTGAGCACATAAGCTCTCATGTCAGCAACCACCGTCGAGACTTTCTCGAAGCATGTAGGGACAAGCTCGGGATCAACGAGTCTTCCGTGATGGTCGCATCGGACTCTCCGTTGCAAATACACCTCTGCCTCTGGGGACGAAGGCTGTCCAACTTCCAGTAGTCGCATGAGTGCCGATGGTATCGCTTCTCAAAATACGTGTGTATTTATTTAACCACTCGAGGTACTGGCAGGCGTGTACCTAAGTACACAAACATGACATGGTGACCTGTCCATATTGCCCACCACTCTTCAGCCGTTTGTCTCAAGCTGGGCGCGTGAGTTTCGCCCTTGCGTTATATACGAAGTGGACGCTTTGCGTCAACTGAAAGCGCATGCAATGTGTGCAAGAGAGGTATGAAGGAGCACGAGAGCAATACAAAGTAAGTACACTAAAATAAGGACGTGGAGCTGGAGCGAGTGAGGCTCAATTGGTGGAACTAGGACAGCGTGGCGTGCTATTCAACTACTCTTGGAGTGTTCAGTATTTCATTTACATGCCAGTACAGTTTGGGTTGAGCGCTCATACTTATGACGCCTTGGCCTTAGTGTCGCCCTGAACAGCAGTTACCATCAGGATCGGGAGCGGGGCGAGCAGGTGGATGCTCCAGTGAACCACCTCTTCAGCTTGGCTCGCGATCACGAGCACCGCCACTAACGCGTAGCAGATGCGCCATAACGAGCGCCAGTTTGGAGCCGACGTCTCAGTCCCAGCAGTCCCAACAGCAGCACCGCTGCTCTCCTTGAACGCGGACAAGCGGCAGCGGTGCGAGGAGCGCGCCGATCCACTGCAGCACGTCCGTTGCCTACGTCACGACCACGAGACAGCGAGTGTGACGAACGCCAAGCTCATCAACGGTTTCTAGTCGCGCGCCATCGTGTCTTTGGTTGCTGGGGTAGTTGGGAGGGGGAGTCCTTGTTGGTGGTCGTGAGATCAACTTGGTGGAATCGAAAGTGACGCATGCTGAGAGAGACCGGGCATTGGGAAAGACAGAGAGACGAACGGACGTACCCACTCCACTGCGTGTGCGCTGTCTTGAGGTGGCTCGCGGGACCAGACGTCACGTCAGAAGGCGTTTGACCTTGGGTGCTGCGTGGATTTTCTTCTTGAGTCGAGGCCCACAATGTGTGAATGTGCTTGAAGCGCATAAGCTGCCAGAAAGAATTGAAGACCGCTCTCAAATTTCGCTTCTGCATGCTGTTTGTTGCGTGGTTGGCGCGCGGTCTGGTTCGGCGACGTCCCACTTTGTGGCGCATTTTTTCATGTGCATGCGCAAATACTGACATGAGAGTGTACTGGCTCACAATTGCTGATTTGGCATATGAATTCCGACACCTCTGCGCGAAGATCGATCTCCAGGAATGTTTGCATCCTCCCCACTCTTGCCCGCGTGAAATGGATGAGCGCTCATTCCCGAAACGATCATCTTGTACCCACAATGGTCTGGTCTTCGTCGCTGTGGAGCTTCGCGCCGTACATCACCGAGGACGGGTGGACGCCCGCGTCCGTGCCGTTCCTGCAAGCCTCGGTGCTCTTTCTCACGCTCGTGTACGTCTTCGAGGCGTATCTGGACGTTCGCCAGCGCCGGAAGCTCAAGGAGACCGCGTTCCCCGCGCCTCTCGCCGACGCGACCCGAGCGCTCGATGACGCTGCTGTAAAGAAGGCTGGCACAACCAAGAGCTCCAATAAAGACTCCGAAGACAACACGAGCGACGACGAAGACGACGAGAACACGGAGAAGAAGCCAGATGATGCAGCTTCGCTGATGGACCAGACGCTCGAGAAATTCGACAAGAGCCGCGCATACGGGCTCGATCAAAGCACGTCCAAGCTGGTCTCTGACGCGTACAAGCACGCGCTCATGGTGAGCTTGCTGCTGCTGGGCGGTCTGCCGTTCCTGTGGGCGCTGAGTGGCAATGCACTCACTGCGCTTGGTCTCGACGAGCACAACGAGATCTACCGCTCGGCCATGTTCTTCATGCTCCACCTATTCCTGCACGAACAGCTGCCGCTGCTGCCGGTCGAGCTGTACTCGAATTTCGTGGTCGAAGCGCGCCACGACTTTAATAGGCAGAGCTTGGGATTCTTCTTCGTGGAAAAGCTCAAGCAAGTCGGTCTCGTTATGCTCATTGTGTGTCCAACCTCCGCAGCGTTGGTCTTCGTCGTGCGATGGGGAGGCGAGCACTTCTACCTCTACGTCTGGGCTGCTCATTGCGCGATCTTTCTTGCATGGTCCCTGGCGCTCCCGGTGTGGACAACCCCGTTCTTTCAAAAGTGCACACCGCTCGAGGACGGCGGGCTGCATACACGTCTTGCAACACTGGCGTCGCGCATCAACTTCCCAGTCTCGGGCATTGTCGTGATAGAGGAGTCGACATCCTCTGGTCACGTCAGCGCGGCATGTATCGGCCTCTTCCTCAACCAGCGCATATTCTTCTACGACATGCTACTGGAGCTGCTCACGACTAATGAGCTGGTCGCTGTGCTCAGACACGAGCTGGGCCACTGGAAGCTTGCGCACGCCAACAAGGGCTTCCTCACACAACAGGTTTTCAACTTGACTCACGCGTACGTCTTCGGCATGTGCATGAACAACAGGGAGCTGTTCGCGAGCTTTGGCTTTGCGCGTGACTCAGGCATGCCCGTGATGATCGGTTTCATGCTCTTCTCGAAGACCGTGTGCGCTCCGGTGGGGCACGTGCTGTCGTTCCTCTTACGCCTCGAGATTCGTCGCACCGAGTTCCAGTATGACACTTTTGCGGCGGACCAGGCGCAAGGTGAAGTGCTCAAGTCGGCGCTCACCAAGGTCGCAATCGGGAACCTCGTCAACATGAACCCGGACCCGTTGTACAGCAAGTACCACTATGACCACCCGTCGCTCGTGGAGCGCCTCGCTGCGATCATGAAGCGCATGAAAAAGTCGAGCTAGAGTCGTGGGCATGGTCTGAGATACAGAGAGAGAGGTGAACAACGCAAATGGACAGAGAGAGCATTTCCACGTAATGACATGTATTGTGAGTGACACACAATGAATTTATACTGAAGCGCACGCGGAAGACGACTGGGCTCTTGACTGAATTCCGCACAGGAACTACAATGCGATAGAGCAACAAGAGAGTCCATTGGGATCGTGAGACGCCAGTGATACCAGTGCACGCAACAGAGATAGCATTCCTTCACGCTCACCTCACACGCGGGTTCACGCACAATTGAGCGCGCACATCGTCGCCGCCCTACTCTGCCTTGGCCTTGTTGTCGGTCATCTCCTTGTAGGCAAAGAGCGAGAGCAGCGGCAGCGGGGCGAGCATCTGCACCGTCCAGAGCGCGACGTCGCCGATCTGCGTGAGCATCGCGACGGCCACGGCCGTGATGTAGAGCAGCCGCCAGAGCGAGCGCGAGTCGCGCACCGCCGCGGGCGTGGCCTCGCCGCCCTCGCGCGCTGCGTAGACGAGCAGAATGGGCATGGGGGAGAGTAGCGCGAGCGCCCACTGCGGCGCGTCCTTGATGAGCGTCACGACCACGAAGGTGGCCAGCGTCGCGTACGTCAGGCTCAGGAACGGCTTCCACTCACGCGCCACGATCATGTCGTGGAAGTCCTTCTTGCCTGCTGCTGCTGCCGATGGTGGTGCCATTTTCAGCTTGGTTGCTTTTTTCTGTTGTGTGTGTGAACGAATGTGGAGGGAATCACTGCCCGTTCTTTTTTCCTGATTGAAAGTCAGCCGGGAGACTTGTGTTCGGGTGGACAGAGTAGACCTCCTCGAGCCGAACTTGTGTTGGTTGCGTCACGATGCGACTTTTATCTGTTCTCCGCAGCCAGCGCGTGAGCGTGACCTGGTGGACGGAAGCTGCTTCGTGAGTTTCCACTTTGCTGTCCAAGGAAATATATTGACGATGGGATTCTGAATTTGCTTTCTCATCAAACCAAAACTTGTCTTCTCTCTCACTCGAGTCTTCTTCAGTCTTTTGTTGCTTCGTTTTGCCAAAGTACACAAATCAAATAGTTAGCCACACTCTCGCCCTCTTGGCTCTCTCTGCCAGTCCACTCGCTCGCGTTCGTCTACACAAAGAGACCTGTGGTCGTGTGCGACGGCCGCGAGCCGTCCGTGATCGAGGCGCTTGTGGGCGCTTGCGGCCCATTACCATTGCCACTGCCCGAGTCGCTAAAGTCCGAGGCGCGCGAGTCCTCTCGCGACGTGCGACCGCGGTGCTCAGCGTTGCTCAGCGCGGACGACGCCGACGCGATGCTGTGCGTCGTCATGTACGACTCGGCCATGGCCGTCTGCGGGTCGTAACTGTACGCGAAGCCGCTCGAGCTCGAAATGCGCTCCTTGCGCTTCTGCTGCGACGACGATGTGCGTTGCTGTTCATGATAGAAAGAAGCAGTCCAGCGTCAGTCAATCAGATCCGTATAAACACACACAGACAGGCACTCAATACGCAAGCACACATAATCTAAGACTACAACACTTACCTCGTTCTGTCGCTCGGTGCCGTTGTCAGCGCGCGTGGGCGAGGCCGCCGTGAAGTAGTTGGCCGAGTCGTCGTCAGCGTGCATACCGTTCATCATCGGGATGCCGGCCTCCAAATTGATATGCGACGGCGACACGGGGAGTGCGCTCTGCGGCGCCCGGCCGCCCAGGCCCAGCACGTAGTATTCCTGCACGATTTGCCACGGCATGGGGTAGAATCGGCGCTGGATCGCCGTCCACGTAAACTGGCGCAGTAGACACACGATGCAGCAAATCGGGATCACCATCCAGTAGCTGCCCTCGTACAGTGTGTTCTGGAAACTGCCGTAGTCCAGCGGCGAGAGCGACACGAAGGAGCTCGAGACGATGATCGTCACCGGCAGGTACGCGAGCACGCCTAGGAACCAGCCGATCCCACCGTACACGCTCCAGGACATCTGCAGCATCGTAAGCTTCAGGTTGGCTACCAGCACCACGCACGTGAACGAGAGCAGGCCGTACTGTACCAGCGGCGCGCTACCCTGGTTGGACGTGTCGTCGTTGAACGCGAAGATCACGAAGATGAAGATCACGCACGCCTCGTACACCGCGCTGCAGACCCACTTGAAGAACGTGTAGTTGTTGAAGAGCTCCATGCGCGGACCCACAAGGTAGAGCTGCGGGAAGTGACGTCCCATGCTCCACGGCACGTCGTAGTCGAACACGCCCAGCACGATGATCGGCAGCGACGTGTACGCGATGTTGTACATCTGGAATGCCACTTCGCTGTAGAACTTCTGCCCCGACGCCGTCGAGCTCACCATGTAGTAGTACTGCGCGAGCACCATGACGATGTTCTTGTAGAACATATAGCCCACGAGCACCGACATGCGCTTGTAATTCAGGCGGCCGTGGTGCAGCAGCAGCTTCTCCAAAAAGTAGAACTGCCCGATGGCGTAGTCGCTCGAGTTCACGGCCTGCATGCCCTCCATGCCGCAGATACCCACGCCCACGTGCGCGCGCTGGATCATCGCCACGTCGTTCGCGCCGTCGCCGATCGCCAAAGTGCGCGCCGTCGTGTTCGTGTGGCGCACGAGCGTCACCACTTCAGCTTTCTGGCTGGGCGACACGCGACAGCATACTACGCCCTCGCAGCTCATCGCCAGCTTCAGGAACTCGTCGCGGCAGCGGTCGTCTGCCAGCGTGATCTC
This sequence comes from Globisporangium barbulae, assembly GCA_023337805.1. NCBI lineage: Eukaryota > Oomycota > Peronosporomycetes > Pythiales > Pythiaceae > Globisporangium > Globisporangium barbulae. The sequence continues at coordinate 6,298 of JAADXK010000979.1, read as the reverse complement.
CAAGCATTCGCCGTCGATCACGACAGCTTGACGGGGCCGAGTACCTTGCTGGTTCTGCGCATTCGCTTCCCTCAGATGCGCGAACACCGCGTCGCTCGTTGGGAACAGGTCGCAGTTGAGCACGATCTGCTTCATGTCGTTGTCCATGAGCTGGCACGCGTACGAGATGTTGATCGCCGTCTCCTGCTTGTCGCCCGTGAGCATCCACACCTTCATGCCCGCCTTCATGAGGTTGGCGATGGCGCGCGGCACGTGGTTCTGCAGCTTGTCTTCAATCGCCGTGGCGCCCAGCAAAATCAGATCCTTCTCGATCTCGACCATCAAGTCGTCGATGCGGTTCGGCAAACCCGTCTTGCGTTTCTCGATCTCCTCCATAGACGAGTTCGCTTCCTTGAAACGCTGGCTCCAGTTCACGTACTCCTTCTCGTCGATCCGGCGGCGCGCGATCGTAAGCGTTCGCAAACCATCGTCGCCAAACGTCTCCAGGTGCTGCATGGTCGACTTCATGACTTCCGGGCTGTTCTCCGACTTGGAGAGCAGTGGATAGATCACATTGTCAGCCCCCTTCGTGAGAACCCAGAAATCTCCATTCGGGTACTGTGCAATAACCGACATGCGCTTGCGCTCACTCGTGAACTCGAGCACATCGAGGATCTTGAATTCCTGCAGTTCCGATTCCGCGTCTTTGTTGTTCATGAGGCTCTTGTGGCTAAGACGAACTCGAGCAATACCAAGTCCACGAGATTCGAAGCTAAAGCCGAAGAACTTGGCACCGGAGACCAGCGCCTGTTCATCAGGAGACGATGCGGAGAATCGAACTTCAGAGCTTCCTTCTACAGCTTCTGGGATGACCGTCTGGCAGAGACTGAGGTGTAGGAAGAAGTCTGCCTCCGCACATCCATTGTGAGGGTCCTTGTCCAGCGCGCTGAACAATCTTGCATCTTCAAAGTTGACGTACGGCACCTTTCCAGACATCGTTCCCCCAGAAGATCCTGGCGATGGTTCTTCTGCGACGACGATTCCTTTTCGACGAAGCGCAGCGCGGCCGATCTCGGTTGTGCCAGTGCCATACGAGATGCCATTGATCGAACACTTGCGAAATTCCATGACGTTGCACGTGAGGGTGCCGGTCTTGTCGCTGAACACGTACGAGATCTGACCGAGCTCTTCATTGAGACCCATGGATCGCACGATCATGCGCACGTCGAGCTCTTCGTAGTACATGTCGATATCCCACGTCATGAAGATCGCTTGGATGAACATGACCATCGAAATGGTTACGTACAGCGACACCGGGATCATCTGGTACATGAGCAAGAAGTACGAGCCGAACGAGATGAACCACTGCGACACGTAGCCGCGGTTCGCGCCCAGGTAGCTCGCGTCCGACTTGTTCTGGTACATCCATACGATGTGAATCGTCGCTGCCACAATGCAGAGCGTGCACAGGAAGAAGAACAGCCAGATGATCATCTTGTTCACGGTCTGGTTGATCGAGCTCCACTTGGGGCCGGCGGTAACGGAACTCTGCATGATCTTCGTGTCGGGTCCCGTGTTGATGACCAAACCGTAGATCCAGTCCGTGTTTCGCAGCTGGCAGCCTCGCAGGAGCACGTTCTTGATCGACACTGGCGTCTGAACCGGAACTGAGTCGTCGAAAAAGTTGCCACTTGATAGAGTGTTCTGGTGGTGCTGCTGGTGCTTTGGCGGGCGAGCACATTGTGCACTCAGCGTGAGGGTTCCGTCGAAGCGACCAATCACCTTGTTCGGGTTTTCGCATCGCAGGAAGCCTGTCAAAGAAGACACCTGCTGGGTCGTAAGCGCGTGGAGCGTGTTGTCGCATGCCTGGCGAAGCTTCAGGTTCGTCTCGCCATCCAGCGACTTGGTCTCAACGTAGCAAATGCCATTCGGATCGCTCGGATCGACTTCATCGACAGCCAAGATGAGCAGATCCGCTGGTGCCGTCTCGCGGTTGCGCAGCTTGACGATCGTGCCAACCGTTAAGTCCGACCACTGTATCACGGACACATCCGCATCCTGCGTCGGCTTCAGGTGCGTGCACGTGCCCGTGTACGTCGACGTGACGATGTGGCACTGCGCAGAGTTCGCTTCGTTATCCGCAGTATGGCGGCGGCGGTCTTCGATGATCGCAAGTATGCCGTCGACCGCGAGAATGAACACAAGCACGGGCAGGTTCGACGGCAGCCCACCTGTGTTAGTGATGTTCGGCACCATCTGGAGAATCGACACGAGCAGGAAGTACGCGTTCGCGAGTTTCCGGAACGACTCGATCATGAACAGCGGTAAAAAGTTCCACGTTGTGTACTTGGACGTGATCACGACATTCGTGCAAAACTCCTCGGGGATGTTCTGGCTCGGCTGGTTCGGCAGCCGCTGCGGCAGCGGCACGATGCGGTAGTCTTCGCTCGCGCTCTTCTCGCCCTGATTGCTGCCTTCGCCGCCTGTGAGCGGCGCCGTGGCCGTGAGCGGGATGCCGCCACCACCACCTCCTCCGCCACCGCCACTGGTGTTGCTATTCGCGTGCTTCATCTCACGCTTCTTCGAGACGACCACAGACTGGTCGCCGTTGCTCTGCGCGCGCGACGTTTGTAGATTGTGGTAGCCGCCTGCTGCGGGCGTTCCGCCGACAGTGTCTTCCATCTAATAATATACCGACCGTGCGTCCGTCTCGCAAGCAGCAGCACGCAGCACTTCCGTCTCCTCTTTCTATCAGAGCGAGCGCGAAAAGAAACTGGCGCTGCGGCGACTCTTTGGAAGGAGATCGCAGTCCGTTGGCTGGGTCTATTCGCGTGGAGTTCTTCTCTGCTTCTCCTCCTGCGGAGCTCGTGGTTCAACCAACTGCCAATCGACGAGACCAACTCACACGCGCACACTCAACTCACACGTGCAAAAGAAAGAGGCTGGACGGACAAGCGAGACGAGAGCAAGTGAGCGCCGAGAACGAATGATAGGCGGCGCCTGTACATACATCACATGCACATATAGACGACAGCGAGATAGAGAGAGCCACAGGCACACGCACCCGCAGAGACTGAGTGAAGGAAGGGGGGTTGCTTGACGCCCGGCGCTTCCGCTGCTGCTTTGATGCTCTTGTAACTGAGAGCGGCAGGAAGCGACCGAGCGAACCGGCTTTGCTTGTTGTGATCAAGATGCTTTCTTTCTCATTTCAAGACCAGAGTTGAGGTTGGTGCAAGAATTGATATTCTTTTGCATACATTTTAAAAACCGTTTGGCAGTCTTTTGTGCACCTTTAGGCTCTTTGTGTTGAAATTTGTATACTGAAAATGGAATACTTTGGTCATTTTTTAAGAGAACATTAAAGAGACACGAAGTATCGAGTGTAAAAGGTTTTTGAAAGACAAAAAAGTGGATACAACCACATTCTGAAACGTACTTAAATAAAGCAAAATTATGTCTAGGTTGTAGATATTAGTTGTACCACAATGTTCAACTCAATCTATTCGACTAAGTACAAAATAGATTGTGTGTGTATCCTCTGTCAAGGAAAAGGGGTATTGTTCTTTCAATTCTCTAGATGTATCTTGTAGTTTTGTGTATTGATATGCTATTTCGTAGTACTTGATTTACACTGAATCGAAGGATGATTTATGGTTGCATCAAGGAAAGGGCTTGTACTTGTCACACACTCTTAAAGTTGGTCACCATCCTCTTCAAATCAATATGAGATCGAATATGAAGTCATGACGTATCTCGATGACTATCAAGTTTGCAAAACGTAAAGCAGTAAAGCAAACAGCAATGAGAAGACAGACGTAGTTTTTATCAAGATAATTAGTTTTGGAGGAGATTGAATATAACAGCAGTGTTGACGCCTGCTTGGATATTTTGGAGCTTGCATCCATAATGGAAATCATCATTCGTCATGATGACAGGAAATAATGCGCTGCCATGTTTAATTAGTAGACAACAAGCACAATTACTCAGTGATTCCAAACCATTCAGTACGCAGTGGGTGCATATTCACGTCACGACTTTCTGACCAGATCTATACTTCCAAAAGACGCACTACTAAATGACATAATGTTCAAACAAATCACTCTACTGTCGGTATTCTCTAGTGAGATGAATCGCAGCCCTATCAAAATTGGTAGGACTGGTGCGATCTCCCAGGGGATTGCGAGAAATGAGTAAGCTGAGACCCTTCTGCGTCTGGGTCACTGTCGCTGGGGAAGGCGTCGTACTGTGTATGTAAGCGTCTCTCTGGCGATAGTACTGGCGCTGGCTCGCTGTTCTGTTATCGATTCTCTGCGCTCGCATGGAGCGGTACCTGCTTAGGATAGATCGATAGTGCTGACCAAAATCAACTGAAACACCGTGTTGTGATTGTCGAAGCGGCATTAAGCGAACGTGGAAGTTTGTCAATGCCACACACACGCGCACAATACCATCGTACCACGACTCGTCCCATTTGTACGTGCAGCTCGCTACGCCCCACAGCTGGCTCACGCGCCCGAAGTAATTCTCGGCAATCACCCAATCCGACGATACGCCTCTGTTGCAGCGTAAGTTAAATTCATCCAGCTCTCCTCCAGCGGGCTTGCACTTGGACATCACAATGGGGATCTCGGGCGGAGCGCCCTGGTACCCCTTGTCGGCAAGGCATGACCAGTACTTGAGCCGCCGCCCATGCTCGTCTCGATCTTCGAACTCGGCGCGCTCACTGTCAAGCTTCAGTCGCATCTTCTTGTGCACCTCGATTCGTTCACTAAAATGGTCAGGTCAGACACCGACCCAGCATAATGGCGAGACACGTCAACCGCAATTCCGGGAGGAGCTACTGAACACTCGATTTTTAGCCCGTACATCTTGTATTTCTCTGAAACATAGTGTCGGCTTTCACCGAATCTGCATGTCGGGCGATGGCTTGGTTGAAATTTCACATCAGTCGCATAGAGCGCCTTTGGGAAGTTCGCGAACAGGTTTCCGCGGTCTCTTTGGTCGGCCATCTTCACTCTTTTGACGTGCATGAAGAACAGAACGGGTTCGATGACATCGTATACGCGATGACAAATGCGACACAGCGTTGGACCGCCCATGTCGAAATCGATGCCGCGCCGGTGCCGTGAGTCGTAATGCTCGAGGACCACGAACGCCACGAGCAAAGCATCCTTCAGGGTGGTCGAAGATCTTCTCCCACGACCTGTTGCAAACGAGTTGGCCATCTCTTTTTTTGACCTGGCCATAGAGGGCTTCAAACTTGTCGACCGTAAGGTTGGTCATGGTGATAACGGCGTCGTCGCTACGCCCACGACAATAACGGTCCAAGAGAGGCAACTCGGATTCGTCGAATTCGTCCTGTTCGTTGATTGCGTCTCCGAAGCGCAGCACGCTTGCGGACAGGTCCTCCGTGATGTCGTTCTGGTGGCGCTACAGTCACTCGACGACGGTGGCTGGCGTGGTTTGTGTGTGTGTGTCGGCATCTTGAGTCTTGGTGTTGGTGGGGTCTGTTGGTGACTTGTGGCGTGAACTGCAGGTTTGAAAATGAGACTGTGATGTCCTGAATCAAAACTAGAGCGTCGTCTTTTCCTCAGGAGAAAGTTGCAAGCTTCACTATAGCAAAATTAGCTATCCCACGATATAGATACAACCTTACCTCGCTCTTATTCGCGCGCATCCTTTAAATGCTCATTCTGAGGCAGGTTTTGCAGTCGTGAACAGGTGTGGCGTTTAGCTCAGCTCCACATCCACATTATTAAAGAACAATCGATATGCAGAACGAGTCAGTATCCTTGCGAGCCATCTAGAAGTTTTAGTTTTACACGATCACTCGTAGTCACCTTGTTCGTATGTAATACGGCCGTCTTTAGCAATGATTCCATCCGATGGTTATTATCTCGCATTTTCTCAGCTACATACAGTCCTCCCAAATTGACACATACAAAAAGCACCACTCGCAAATCATTTTTTGGAGGTTTGAGGCTCAATAGAGGTATATACTACTAAAGGTCATCGACGTACCGTGAGTGTCATCACAGTTGCACTCTCGCAATGCTGCAATCTGAAGTCAAAATGACGCCGTCAGCCTCTGAGAGTGGTCGCATTGGATTCAGAAGGGGGGTTTATCCTGGCAACCCTCCACCGCGCACACAGAATCCGCACAAGTCCTACTCGCATAGTAATGTGTCGTGCGTGTGCGCGCATGCATGTGAGCGAGCTCTATTACACAAGAGTCAGCATTTGCACTATCTACCAGCTCGTACAGTGAGTCATCAAGCACCTGTGTGTGTTGCCAGCAGTTGTCAATCACTTTGGCAGT
>JAADXK010000978.1:0-12986 GCA_023337805.1 Globisporangium barbulae | reverse complement strand
TGTACTTGGGCATCCCTTCCAACTGCTGACTTGAATACCAATGTTAGCTATATTACCAATTTTATGCATCAATCTGGACCACTTTGAACACGTTTTTCACAATATTACACAACCGTGTAAAATTGGCATCTCTCAGGCGGTATTATTGAGAAGAGGCTGAGAACGAAGCAAGATGCTGCTGCAGCGCACGAGCGCGCGCGTGCAGAGCGCTCTTGCGCAGGAGGAGGCGCGACTCCGAGAACACCGGCTCGTGCTCACAGAGGTGTGCTCTCTTGTGCTATTGATGCGTGTATGATCTCTATATAGACGCTCACTGTCGTGATGCAAATCCTTTTGTGTTGCGGACGCGTTGCAGGTCCAGGACGTGCTGAGCGAGATGGTGTACGACGTGGAGACGTATGAGCACGAGTGCGAAGTGATGCGGCTCAAGCGAGAGCTGACGCAGGCGAACAGCGCATTGTCAGAGTACCAGCAGCGCGAGAGCGAGCTCATCCAGGAGCGACAGCAGGTGCGTCGCTTGTAGCTCTTCACTTGCTGCGTGAGGCTATAACTGAACTGCACTGCTGACTTGTAAGGAATGGCGTTATTACTATATATGTAGGCGTATGAGTATGCTGCCAAGGTGGAGCAGCACGGGAAGAAGACCGTCGGACGCTTCAACCAGCACATCAGCGTCGTGCTGCTCGAGCTCGCGAAGAAAGAGATGTAAGCGCCAATGTGTGCAATGCGATACTGTCATACATATTTTAGACTCATTCATACTCACGTATCTAATCTACCTTGTATGTGCGCATAGACTGGAAAAGGAGTTGGCACAGGCACGGCAGCAGAACGATTTGACCGCGCAGCTCTCGAGAAAACTAGCAAATGCGCAGCGCGACATTCGCGAACTGCACCGAAAGAACAGTATCCAGAGCCTGTTGAAAGGCAGCAACGCGCTTGCAGCAACAGGAGGAACGAGATCTACAGCAGCAGCTCGTATGGCTGGTCATACAGAGTACGCGCCGCCATTCTCACGAGAAGCGATGCCGCCACCTCCATCACCGGTCTCGCCGTCCTCAACGTCGTCACGATCCAGCAACACGTCGTCATCGTCATCGCCAGCAAGCAACAACACCGGCAGCAACCAACAACAACAACAACTGCTGCTACTTCAGCAGCTCGTGTCTCAGCCGAACAAGTACCTCGTGCGGTGTCCCGACAAGCTACTGATGCACATCTTTACGTTCCTGGACGCGAACAGCGTCTTCGCTGTGAGTCTCACGAACCACTCGCTGCTGGCGCGCGTCCATATCATGTTTGGCATGACGACAAGCGTCGTAGCGGCAGCGAATGGATCTGCGAGAAGGGGCAGAACAGCAGCGGCTGGTGCTGCGGCTCAGGCGTCGCCTAAACCGCGACTGCAGCCGAAAAACCGGAGCCAGAGCTCGATCACGCCGTCCGAGAAAGAGAAAGCCCAGGTACGCTCTTGTTTTGTAGACTGTGCTCTCGAATTAGCTACTGTGTGTATGTTGACACATGTAATTGGCGTTCTGTAGCTCTCAAAGGTCGAGATGATCGTCAAGTCGCTGAAGAAGGACGAAATCAAGCTCTTCCACGAGATGTCCACGCGAGTGAAGACCTTAGAGGTATAGTATACTTCTCACAAGCAGCTCTAGGTCTGTGCTGGCATGGTGCTCACACTTGTTTACCAATCATGTTCGTACCATTAGACTCACCTGGGCCAGGTGCAGGCGGAGAAAGAGGACATCGCGGCGCGCCTGCATGGTGCCGAGAACGTGCGCGACTTCCTCATGGACAAGCTCAAGGATCTCGAAGACACGCTCACGACCACGATGGAGACAAACGCAAAGAAAGATGAGCAAGCGGCGCTGGATCGCGAGATCATTGGCTTCTTAGACGCGAAGACTCAGGAGTACGAGATCACGCTCAAGACGTGCGCCAAGCAGAACGAGGAGTACCGCGTCGAGCTCGCGCGGCTTCACGAGGAGCATGGCGCCAAGATCTCGGTAAGAACTTACGAGTCTTGTGTTTTTGGTGGCATCTCTATGAGTCTCGTAATCCCGACTTGGACTGTGTTGCGTGTGGGAAAATGTAGATCATCCAGGACATGGTGCAGCTCCTGAACCAGGAGAAGCAAGACCTGGAGCTGCAATTACGGGTGCGTGGCTTTGATGGAAACCAAGGCATACTGGTGGGAAGGGCTTACTAAGTGATTATGTGGCTGTGTGATGGATGGATGCAGTCACAGCGGAAGGTGCTCGTGCGGGAGGTGAAAGTGCTGCGCGCGCAGAACCAGCAACTCGAGACGGAGAAGGAACAGTACTTCACGCAGCTCAAGCAACTCAAGCACGCGCTGCACCACCTCGACGAGCTCTAAAGCGTAGACATTCTGTATCATTGGCGGATGGATAGCAGTCTACAGGTGGCTAACTGGAAGCTTCATCGTGTGACAACACACACAAGGTTGTTAGCCTCCGCTGGAAACCATGGAAATTGGCGAGTGGTGACCGCGCATGAGCAAGAAGAGATCACGAGCTACGTCCACTGGCCCATGAGCCCTCACGCAGTAGAAGCACAGTCCGATGACCAATGTATTGTCGGTGAGTGCAAAGAGCAAGGTACATGGAAGTGTCCTTCGGAGCGAGACAACTCAGACTGGCCGGCCACTTTGCATTTCATTTTCATGGTATTCCTAAATTTCGCGTTAATAATCATGAAAAATAAAACTCAGTTCTGATAAATCAGCATGCTTGTCATTTTCGTCATGGCGCAACAGCAGGACACCGCCGCCGCTCACGTCCGCACTGGTCGTGCTGCGCGCCTCCCACGCGCGTCTGTACCCCAATGCGCTGCCGCACGTTGCCTTGCTCCTCAGCAGCTTTCTCGACCACGCGCTGCCGGAATTCTGGAGCCTGCCGCGCGCCTGCGAGGCGAACCTTCTGTCGATTTTGCCGCGGCTCGCGCTGCGCTCTGCCGCCGCCCGCGTTACAGAGCCTACCAGTGCAGCAAGGGGCTCGTGGCTGCAGTGCAGCATGCGAACGTAATGATGGGCGAGTGGCTGCATGCGTACTGCCCAAATGTGCTGCCGTACAATGCGATGAGCGAAGCTGCGCGGACGGGGAACGTGGCGCTGCTGCAATGGCTCTCGGGTCGCCATGAGCGTGTGCCTTGGATCCCGCAATTCATGGACGCAGCTGCATCGGCGGGCCAGATCCAAGTGCTCGAGTGGCTGCACGACCACCCAAAGAACAGCGGATGCTCCCGCGAAGCGTTCATTTAGCCAGTTCGCGGCAGCCACGTCGACGTGCTCCAGTGGCTCCACGACCACCAGCATGATGGCGAGCAACCGCAGCTCGACATTGGAGATGCAGTGCGCAACGCGATCTACTACGGCTTCACTGACGCGGCCAAGTTTGTGTACAACCACGACGAGCGCTTTTACGGCATCAGTGCGATCGATGGGATGAACTACGCGGCGGAACTCAGTGAGCTCGAGATGGTGCGGTGGCTATACCCCAAAGTGGTGACATCGAAAGTCTTCCTTAGCTCGAACGGCTTCCACAACCGCCTCGGCCTAGCAGACCGCGTTGTCCCCGTCCACGAGGGTGCGCACCTCCGCATCGTGCAGTGGCTCGACGAGCATAGAAGTGAGGAACTCACCTGGCTGGCGATTCAAAAGGTCTTGCAGCGCCCGAGTCTAGCACTCGTCCGGTGGCTGCACGAGCATCGCAAAATGGAGCTGCTCTCAATGTACGCGATGGACGGCGCAGCTGCCAATGGGAAGCTCGATGCCGTGCAATGACTCCACAAGCACCGCACCGGGTGTTACACAGAAGCTGCGATGGACTCGGCCGCGAGCAATGGACACCTCGACGTCCTCCAATAGCTCCACGCGAATCGCAGTAAAGGATGCCCGAACGAAGCCATGGACTTCGCTGCGAGCAATGGACATCTTGAAGTCGTCCAGTGGCTCCACGAGAACCACTCCGAGGGCTGCTCGCCGAGTGCGATGGACTACGCTGCCTGGCGAGGGCTCCTCGCCGTTGTCCAGTGGCTCCACGCGAACCGAAGTGAAGGCTGCACAATGGTCGCGATGGACTGCGCGGCCTCGAACGGACACCTTGACGTCGTCGAGTGGCTCCATGCGAACCGCAGCGAGGGCTGCACCTCCGAGGCCATGCGAGCAGCTGCGTACAATGGTCAGTTCAACGTGCTGCTCTTTCTGCACGCGAATCGCTCGGAAGGCTGTGCGCCGCATGCTGTCGATGGCGCCACGTGCATCAAACACTTGGAGATCGTGCAGTGGCTGCTCGCCACGTACTCGGAGTCCGTGGATCTCTACCCGCTGAGAGAGAGCGATGCGAACTTAAGTGTACTGTTTGATCACATTGTGTGTCCTCCATCGACCGACGTATAACAGGAAGTGACGAATGTTCATATTGGAATTTGTCCATCTTGCAAGGACGACGTCATGGGTAGCAAAGAATAAGCGCATTCAAACGGTACTTCTGAGCAAGTAATACGTTCAGGTAGAAGTGGTTGACTTCTGTCCACCATAGGTCTCGTCCACCTTGCATGGACAGTCAAACTGGACGGAGATGAAAGGGTGCGCTTTTGAATAGTAGCTTCAAGCCAAGATTGCGCTTCAGCTTTGTTTTGCACAAATGGGGTCTTCTAATACAGTATTCACGGTATTCGCTGGTTGATGGGTAAACCTGTGTCGATCTTCGATTTCACGTTCGAGATTGTTTACGTTGTGGTACGAGCCGCCATTTTTACTTTCTTCCATACATTTTTCAACATTAAATTCCAATATTGCTATTTTACTTGAAGCCTTCATAGTGTGGCCCACACCATATCCTGCATTGCACACCGCCTGGTGCGGAATTCGATACGTTGGACTCAAGCATTCACGGCAAAGCAATGGCGACGGCTGTGCTCTCGCGCTTGGGCTACTCGGCGCGCCGCGCGCAGCTCGTCGTGGGCGGCACGCGCTTCACCAACAGTTACAACAGCAGCAGCTCTCTCTTGAGCAGCAGCAGTGGCTTCAACGGCAGCCGCTCGCCGCTCTTCAACGCGCGCAGCCTCGCGTTCTACTCGACGGACAGCAACAACGGAAAGGATGACGATGACAGTGGCAAGGACGACGACGAGAGCGACAAGAAGTCGCCGTATGAAGGTGTTGAGGACCCAAAGGCTAATACCGTCAGTGGCAGCGGCCGAGCGGCACGTAACCGCAGACGCCACAGCGGCACCAGCGGCCCGAAGATCGAGGTCGTCGAGAGCGCGGCGCTGGCGCGCGTGGGCGACGGCGACAACGCGCCCAACTACCCGCACGTGCTCGCGATCCCGGGCCACCGCCGTCCGTTCTTCCCCGGTGTAGTGCTGCCGATGACGATCACAAATCCGGAGGTGACGAAGGCGCTGCTGGCGCTCAAGGACAGCGGGCAGAACTACGTCGGCGTGTTTCTCAAGAAGCCCGTGGCGAATGGTAGCGGCAGCAGCAGCTCGAGCGACCCGCTGCGCCACAACGCGGGCGAGGATCTGATCAAGGACCTAAGCGAGATCCATCACGTGGGTAGCTTTGCGCGCATTGACAATATGCTGCCATTCGACTCGAACTCGGTGCAGGTGCTTATGGTCTCGCAGCGGCGCATCGTGATCGACGGTGTGCACGACTCGGGCCCGCCGCTGCGCGTGAACATCAACCCGCTGGAGAATCCAGACTTTGACCCGAAGAACCAGCTCATTCGCGCGTACTCAAACGAGATCGTCGCGACGCTGCGCGAGATCGTGAAGATGAACCCGCTCTTCAAGGAGCACATGCAATACTTCTCGCAGCGCATCGACATTCACAACCCGTACAAGCTCGCGGACTTTGCAGCATCGGTCACGACCGCCGATGGCGAGGAGCTGCAGCAGGTGATGGAGGAGATGTCGTGCGAATTGCGACTGAAGAAGGCGCTCGAGCTGATCACGAAGGAGCTCGAGCTGAGCAAAGTGCAGCAGGTGATCAAAGAGCAGGTCGAGGAGAAAGTGTCCAAGAACCAGCGCAACTACCTACTCATGGAGCAGCTCAAGGCGATCAAGAAGGAGCTGGGTATGGAGAAGGACGACAAGGATGCGATGATCACCAAGTACCGCGAGCGTCTCGCGTCGTTCGCGCCCGGGACGATCCCTGCGAGCGTAAACGAAGTGGTCGAGGAGGAGCTCAACAAGATGTCGATGCTCGAGAAGAACTCGTCCGAGTTCAACGTCACGCGCAACTACCTCGACTGGCTCACGCAGCTGCCATGGGGCAAGTCGACTGAGGAGAACTTCGACCTGAAGAAGGCCAAGCAGATCCTGGACGAAGACCACTATGGGCTCTCGGACATCAAGGAGCGCATTCTCGAGTTCATTGCCGTTTCCAAGCTCAAGGGCAGCGTACAGGGCAAGATCATCTGCTTCGTCGGTCCTCCTGGTGTGGGCAAGACCAGTATCGGCAAGTCTATCGCGCGATCGCTGAACCGCGAGTTCTACCGCTTCTCGGTCGGCGGACTGAGCGACGTCGCTGAGATCAAGGGACACCGACGCACGTACGTCGGCGCGATGCCCGGCAAGGTGATTCAGTGTCTGAAGACCACGCAGAGTTCGAACCCGCTGATCCTGATCGATGAGATCGACAAGCTTGGACGCGGCCACCAGGGCGACCCGGCGTCGGCTCTACTCGAGCTGCTCGACCCTTCTCAGCACAACGCCTTCGTGGACCACTACATGGACGTGCCCGTCGATCTTTCTCGCGTGCTGTTCATCTGTACCGCGAACGTGACAGACACGATCCCTGGTCCACTGCTTGACCGTATGGAAGTCTTGCGTCTCTCGGGCTACGACCAACCGGAGAAGCTCTCGATCGCGAAGGAGTACCTGGTGCCAAAGGTGATTGAGCGCACGGGTCTTGGTAAGGACTCGGTGCAGAAGACACCCGAGTCGCTTGGCCTCACGGACGACGCGATCAACACGCTCGTGCGCCAGTACTGCCGTGAGAGCGGTGTGCGAAACCTGGAGAAGCACGTCGAGCGCATCTTCCGCAAGGTCGCGCTTGAAGTTGTCCAGGATCTGGAGAGCAACACTGAGAACCAGGAAGGCGGCGAAGACACCAGTCCCTCGCTAGCGCCTGCATCTGGAGAAGCGAAGGAACCTAAGGACGTCGACCGATTCCTCATCACCCCGGACAAGCTGTCGAAATACGTGGGCAAGCCGATTTTCACCTCGTAAGTGTCTCGTGTGCTGTAGTCGGATGTGTGGATTGCTGTGCTTTGTTGCTAATCACCTTCTTTGTGTATGTACAGCGACCGCATGTACGACAAGATCGTGCCTGGCGTCGTCATGGGGCTAGCGTGGACGTCCATGGGCGGGTCGTCGCTGTACATTGAAACGACGAAGATCCTGTCCAAGGGCGAGCGCTCGGGTTTGATCACGACTGGCCAGATGGGCTCCGTCATGGAAGAGAGCACCAAGATTGCGCACACGTACGCGCGCCACAAGCTGCAGGCGATCGACGCGGACAACAAGTTCTTTGAAGAGTCGGAGATCCACCTGCACGTGCCTGAAGGCGCGACGCCGAAGGACGGACCATCGGCTGGCTGCACCATGGTCACGGCGCTGCTTTCGCTTGCCATGAACAAGTACGTTTCGTCTTGAAACTGGGCTAAGGCATTGAAGGAAAGTGTGTTGTGGCTAATCGTCTAACCATTTTTGCTTACTCTGTGTGTAACAGAACGGTGAAGGCGAACTTGGCGATGACCGGCGAGCTGTCGCTGGTTGGCAAGGTGCTTCCGGTGGGCGGCATCAAGGAGAAGGTGATCGCAGCAAAGCGCGCGGGCGTCAAGACGATTGTGCTGCCGATCGGCAACCAGCGCGACTTTGAGGAGCTCGACGACTATTTACGCGATGATCTGGACGTGCACTTCGCAGACTACTACGACGACGTCTACCGCGTCGCTTTCGAATAGAAAAAACACCCACACATGCGCAGGATACATAAAGGAGACGACGAAGAAACAGCAGCATTGTGATCAAGAAAGAAAAGGAAGAAAACTGTAAGAACCTGGCCCAGACATCCTGGAATTGCCTGTCCCGTTGGCTTGCAAGCGATCTCAACTGCAGCACGTGGCAGCCTCCCATGTCTCGTGTATCATGCACATCGTCATATTCTCCACACGTTCAAAGGTTCAAAGCACTGCTAGGATTCTGCGAAAGTGAGGACTCTGAACGCTGAAAGGCGATAAACCAGCTTGAGAACCCACCCTATCCTCTCGAAAATCAGATAAAACCGGTCTATTTGTCCACTTGTTTTTGCACTTTTCAGATCTTTTTGACGTGACGACCACAATCCAAGTCGCCTTGACGAGCTCAAGTCACCATTAACAGGACGAGAAAACGGCGATGGTGCTGCGCGTGTTCTGGAACGTCGGTACGGGCCTCGTGCAGCGCGCGCTGGCCGTCAAAGGTGCCGTGAAGCCCGGCATGGCCCTCAAGTACCCGGCCGTGTGGCGCGCGCGCCCGGGCTTCATGGACTGCGACATCAATTTGCACCTCAACAACGCCTCGTACCTCTTCAACATGGAGCTCGCGCGCTGGCACTTCTCCGCGTACGTTGCTTGGCTATGTGTATCGATCCGCTATGTATATTAACTAACAACTGTATGTGCTTGCTTGGATATCCAGCACGACGGGCATCCTGTACCACGCGATCAAGAACCGCCGCACGTTCCTTGCGGGCTCGCAGGTGATCCGGTACCGACACGCGATCCCACCGTTCCGGCCGTACGAGATCCGCTCGCAGATCGTGTACTGGGACGACACGTGGATCTACTTTCTGCAGCAGTTCCAGTGCCCGACGACAGGCAAATTATATGCCGAGGGGCTCTGTCGCGTCACCGTGCGTGAAGGCAAGAAGGTGATCCCAGGCGCGGTCATGTACGCAGAGATTGAGCCGAACCTGGACGCCGACATACCCACGGAGATGCCCGACATCGTCAAGCAGTTCCTCGGCTGGGACGCCGCCAGCAAGGTGAGCATGGAGTCGGTGGCTGAACGCGACGAGCGTGAGTTAAGTACGTCGCTGAGTAATGAGAGCAGCAGCAGCGAAGATGGGAACTCTTCGTCATCGCCAAAGAGTTCCAAGGCGCCGAAGGGGTTTATTGCAAACCTCACGCGGTCGTGGAACCTACCGTTTTGAAGTACGAGGACAAGGAGGCCAAGAATATACAGCGGTAATGGTTATTCAGATAAATACAAGAAGCAAGAGTGGATGTGCGCAGCGAGACATCATCACTTGGCGGAAGCGATGGCATTTGAGCCCATAATCACTCCTCGCTATGATGAGCTGCGATTTGTATTTTGTTTCGCAAACCAGAAAAATAGAAACGTCAAACCATTTTGACCAATCAGCGGTCGTTTTCAACCATTTCGCATTGTTCGTTCGCATGGACTTGTTCTGAAGTGAGCTGAAAAGACGACGTGCGCGCAAGGTTGTCAAAAGCGAAACTTCCTGCTTGCGTTGGAGCAATTGTGTGATTTGCGCAACAAGAAGCAAGCTAGACAAGCAAGTACAAGCAACTTGCGTATCAAGATGGTGCTGCGG
The DNA here is from genome assembly GCA_023337805.1 of Globisporangium barbulae. NCBI lineage: Eukaryota > Oomycota > Peronosporomycetes > Pythiales > Pythiaceae > Globisporangium > Globisporangium barbulae. The sequence goes on along the minus strand of JAADXK010000978.1, from coordinate 3,355 downwards.
ATCTTCTGGAATGTGAGCACGGGCCTCGTGCAGCGCGCGCTCACCAAGAACACGGCCAAGCCAGGCATGTCGGTCAACTACCCAGCGATCTGGAAGGCGCGCCCCGGTTTCCTCGACTGCGACATCAACCTGCACCTCAACAACGCCTCGTACCTCTTCAACATGGAGCTCGCGCGCTGGCACTTCTCCGCGTACGTTGCTTGGCTATGTGTATCTATGTTGCGTGTTGCTCGACAAGTTGTGTCTTACTCAACTCTTGCTTGCTTGTTTGCTTTGCTTGTGCAGCACGACGGGCATCCTGTACCACGCGATCAAGAACCGCCGCACGTTCCTCGTGGGCTCGCAGGTGATCCGGTACCGACACGCGATCCCACCGTTCCGGCCGTACGAGATCCGCTCGCAGATCGTGTACTGGGACGACACGTGGATCTACTTTCTGCAGCAGTTCCAGTGCCCGACGACAGGCAAATTGTATGCCGAGGGGCTCGTGCGCGCCACCGTGCGAGAGGACAAGAAGAAAGTGAGCGCGCGCGACATGTTCCTCGAGATCGGCGAAGACGTGCAGCTGCCGACGGAGATGCCCGACGTCGTCAAGCAGTTTCTGAACTGGGATGAGGCCAGTCGCGTGAGCATGGAGATGGCCACCGAAGCCGCGCAGCAGCAGCTTGCGGTCGCGAAACCCAAGCGCGGGCTGCTCGCCGAGCTCACGCGCACGTGGAACCTCCCGTTCTGAGTGTGTGAGAGTGAGCCGACGCGGGAAGTAAACACAGAGAGCGACAATAGAATCTATTCATCCATACATACATGAGTTCAGTCGCTTGTTCGCGAGTGTACCGTCATGTTCGTTTGCGAGATCTTTCTCGATGTGAGCCACCCTATTGACGCCCCCATCGTCACGCGCATGCAATCATTTGCTCTCTTCCCATGTTGCCTATGACCCCAGCCCCAATTGAACCGCCGTTTCTAAATACAAATTTTCAAAGCAATGGGATGTGAAATCCACAAGAACACAGCAGCAGCTCTGTACGATGATACTATTTGATCAAGTTAAATATGGGGAGGAACGAAAATCCTCCCAACTGTCTGTATGAAAACAAGCACGACGAAGAAGCCCAACGTCGTTGGCCCTCGCCAATATCCATCCCCTGCCGTAAAAGAGACCTAAAATGCACACCTCGGTGCTCTTGCTTTTCCTCACACACAACACTAGCTGCTCCGCACCAAGTTCGTCGTTCTTCTTCAAGTGTGGGGAGAGCGCGGTGGGCGGCGCCAAACGCGCACGCCATTGCCGCTCGGACGATGCTGCTGCAGACATCACCTGCAGGTCGTCCTTGTCTTTTATTCCCGCTGAAAGAAGCCGTCGACGCAGTGCGCGTTCCCTCGGCGTGTCGAGCCGTCTCTTTTTCTTCTATGAGTAGGGAATGCCACCTTGTGTCTCTCACAAACTGAGGTGTCGTCGTCACTCGCGTGTCGTCACGCTACCAGTTCGGAGAGGCTGCATTGCGGACGCTCTAGTTGATTCGGGCCACCTTTAGTGGCACCACGCGAGGGTTCTCTTCTTCCAGCTTTCGCTTCGCCGATACCTTGAAGTCAAACGTGCACTTGTGCTCTTCCGCGTACCGGTGCTTGTTGCAAAACGTGTAGTCGCAGCGACACTTGACTGCGGTCAGTCCAACCTTCACCTTACACTCCCAGCATCGTCGGCGGTTCTTCTGGACAGGCACGACGGGAGCCGCCGGCAGCTCAGGCGCGCACGCACCCGCAAGCTTCTCGGTCTCGTGCTTTAAAATCGAAATGTCCGCCGGGAGTGCCGAGTGTGAGCGCTTCAGACAGCTCTTGCGGAAGCCGCCGGGGGTCAGCGGCTTGACGCCGTCCAGCATCGCGGGCGACACGCGCGCAAACCGCGACATCTGCAGCTGGCGGCGCGCTTCCGCCTCCTCCAAGTCCTCGGCGTCGTCCTTGTCAGTCTGCGTCGCATCGCAGCATTCGTCCGACGCGCTGGCGCTCATAGTACTGGATGAAGACGAAACCGTCGTGGCTGGGACGGCCGAGGCGCTCGAGGTCACGACCGCGCTGGCAGCCGCGACAGACGACGAGTCGACAGCGGAAGAAGAAGGCGGCGCGGCGACCATGACTGCGCCAGCGGCGTCGCTGGGCTTCGTCTCGGTCGCGGGCTGCGGCGGCGCTTCATTGAACACGGACGACGAAGTGTTGGGTGCCATGGCGCGACGATGAGATGAGGATTAGCGAACTGCGCGACAGCCGGCCAATTGCGAAATGTCGTGGGGCAAAGACAAAGGAAGAAGAAGAGCGCGGAAAAGAAGAAGAAGCGGGGGCGAGAGGGAGGGGAGGGATGACCCATCCAGAGAAGAAAACGCTAGAGCGTGGGAGAGAGGGAGAGGCGAGATCCGAAATTGCACGCACACGCAACGGGCGAAAAAAGAACGGACGAGGCGGCTGGGGAACGGGCGGACTTTTTGCAAGAAGAACACCCATTCACCCATTTAAACACCCATTAACCCATTCAACCACCGTTCATTAATTAGATAAAAAAATCCTTGATTGCGCCAGAAAAATTCTATACTTTGGCAAGTGTGAATCGGTTTTTCGTTCTCTTTCATACAAACTTCAAGTTTATTGCCCTAAAACCGGACTATCCAAACAATGCAATTTAACTCATCTTTAAGCTTATTTTAGCACTCTTTTTTACCTCATTTTTGCGCTCGCCTCATTTTTAGCACTTTTTTGTGCAGCTTCATTTACTAGAAACTATTATATCTTTTATCTTCTTTTTCACCTTTTCGTACAATATACCTGGGTTTTATCTGATGTTTTTGCTTAGCTGACCATCGCCCTCCTGCATGCCCATGCGCACAATGTGGTCGTTCGAGTGATCGCCGACCGAGGTTGCGCACTTCACCCGAGCTCAACCGTGTTGGGTCTCCAGTACGCGGGGATTCCAGTGCATCGCATCAACATGCCGTTGATGCATCACAAAGTAAGTTTGCATGAATCGTTTCTCTTTCTAACATCATTGCTCCTCTTCATCACTTCGTGTGTCTGTTGTCTGCTCAGTTCTGTGTGGTTGACTCGGTCACTGCTGAACGGCAGTATGAACTGGAGCACCTCTGCCCACACGGGCAATGGTGAAAATGTCCAGATCCACCAAGGTGCGTCGGCTGGCCCGTACCAAACGTGGTTCCACATGATGTTTCCATGCGGGTACGGCATCTTCATGGTGTAAGCTTCTCGCAATGTGGCCCAGATCGCATAGCATTGTATTGCATCCTCATGTACGAAGCCTCAACTAGAGCTCTTTGTAATCATTGTAATGAATGTTCTTTCATGTTGCTAG
>JAADXK010000977.1:0-13012 GCA_023337805.1 Globisporangium barbulae | reverse complement strand
GCTTGTTCGTCATGCATGGAGACTTGTTAGCTTTCACGTAGACGAGGTTGTCGCACTGCTGAAGTTCGCGCTGAGCTGTGCGAACACTTGCATCAACTCCAAGCTCCTGGTTAAGCTGATGGACGGTGAACTCTCCGGTAGCAGCATAACGCTTCAAACGGGCGAGGTCGTAGGTTTTCATCTTGCGAGGTCTTCCTGGGCTCTTCTTTGTGCCATACGCGTCAGGGTTCTTCAGAAACGCATGCACAACAGTCTTGGATTTTCCAACAGCCTTGACAATGTCTTGGATCGACATCTTGGTGTTTGCGTACGCTAGAATCTTACCTTGCTACAGCTTCGTCAGCCCTGGAGCTTTGCCCATCGTCTTGACGCCCCACGGCTAAATGAACAATGCCAGTGGCGAGGGTAATGCTCACTGTCACTTGTGGATCGATTGCAAGCCAGTAGCATCACGCATTCGCCCCCAAATGTCTGGATCTTGCGCTGTCCCTATCATTTCGTCGCCCTCTATAAACTTATATCTGCCATTCCTGTGGCTCTAAGAAGCCAAATCGAGCTGCGATTTCACCACGAGCTTGTTCTAATGACGTTCTCTAACATACTAAACAGCTCGTCCGCAAACACAAGCTCGAAAGAAAATCCACATAATTCATTTTTTTGCTGCTTAACTTTTTGACGTGCACTGTATTTTGTGCGGATAATAAGATGACGCAAAACTATCACTTAACTCGATTTTTAGATATTTTGTGTCCCACAATTACCGTTTAACCGATCTCGTTTGAACGAGTCTGTTGTGATGGTTGATTCAGACATTTTGTTCAAAAATGGACGAGGCTGGCGGCGGCAGGGACCACCAGCAGCAGGTCCGCGAAGAGCTCCACGGCGCCAGTGCTGCCGAGTGGCGCCCAGTGGCTCAGGGCAGCAGCTCTGCAGATACACCTTCTGTTGGGGAAGCTGCTAATGGCACCAATGTTCCAGAGCCAGCGACGTCTCCGCCCGTAGCTGCTGAGCCATCGGCGGCGTCGTCATCGTCCACCATCGGCATGTTCTTCGCCATGGACAGCGTCGTCGCCGGCGACGATGCGATCAACATCATCGAGGACGGAGATCACGTGACTGCGGAGGACTTTGAATTAGGCGGCACGGACATCTCGATGAACTCAATGGCGGCGACCATGTCTGCGAGTGCGGACATGACGCACATGGGCATGAACATGGAGCTCAACGCGCTCCAGATCCAGGCGTTCCTTGCGAGAGCTGACAGTGACGCTGGTAACAATGTGACTTCGGTGTCGCCGTCAGTGCCTGGACAAGCAGCATCGATTCTCGCCCTCCCAGCAGCAGCGCAAGGCCAGCAGACAGCGGATGTAGTGGCAGCGGCGAACGCATCAGCAGACTCCCAGTCCTCTCAGCAACAACACAAGGAGACCGAATGCACTGACGATAGACAAGCGAACAGCTCATCTGCAGAGAAACAAGCGACTGAAGCAACAACAGCAGCCACAAACGCGTACGACGCCTCGCGTGACGTAGTGTTCTACTCGCGAAGAGAGGACAAGGTGAAGAGAATCCGCGAGCACCCGATCGTCGACGCGGTCTCAGCCGACGGCCGCCAAGTCACGTGCAAGTGCGGTCGCGTCGTGCGCTTGAACCCGCCGTGGTACATTCTTAAGTTCGAACAGCACATTGTGAGTCGCAACTGCACGTTCCTCCGCAAGAAGCCAAAGAGTGCCACCAGCAGCAGCAACACAGCGTTGGTCGCACGGAGAGCGAGAGTGGAAACGCCACAAGCGAGTACTGGCGATGCCGTCGATCCAGCTGCTTCTGTAGCCGTTGGTGTTGATAGCAATGGCAACGAGAATGGACCAGGAGCACCAAGCTCCAGTGAAGCAGCAAGTGGGCAAAGCGAAGCTCCGGCTAGCGGAACTGAGCGCGAAGCTCCAAGGAGAGATGTGCTGAATTTGACACCAGTAGAAGCGATTCAGAGCACTCAAGCGCCACTGTCGTTACCAGTAGCGACATCAAGTGGAGACGACCCAGACGCTATGTCGACATCAGCAGGAGAGACCAACGAGAGCGAGAGCGGCTACGCGCTTTGTCCCTTGCGCGAAGTCCTCGCTGCTGCGTTTGGAGTCGCGTCCGACGGCTCCACTCTCCCTCCTTCTGCATCATTAACACCGCCCCCCGCTACATTTCAGACGACTCAGAGCGAGCGCACGGAAACAGCAGCAGAGCACGTACATCAACGCCAACGGCAGTACGACGCCGCGATGGTGCTCCAGAGCCACCCGCACTTTAGTCGCATCACGCCTGATGGGCTCATTGTCGAGTGCAAATGCTCGAAGCTCATCGTGCTCTCTGGTCCGTGGGCGATCAGCAAGTTCCTCGAACATGTGGCAGAGAAGAGCAAAATGCCGTCGTCCAAGAAGAAAACTGCAACAACCAGTAACAATAACAACAGCAGACGGTCAACAACCTTGAGCTCTTATACACCACTCCAGCGCCAGAATCTCTCCACGAGCAATAAGCGCAGCGCACGCTCATTCGCGTCTTTAGCTGCAGTCCATAGCGGCGCCGCATTGCGCCTCAAGAAGAAGAGCTTTCCGAGCGAGATCCACTGGGACGTAGCCCAGGCGCGCAACATCCTCCCGTGCCCAGGTCTCCGTGATGAGAAGATGAATCTCTTTGTCGAGTCCGCGGTTCACCTGACTGGAGGCGCGCGACCACGGCACAAGATCGCCCAGGAACTCTTTCCGCAGCTGTATCCTGAGCCATTACAAGCAGCAATTCCAGTTGAAGGAAGTGGTGGTGGCGATGGGAATCGAAATGGTCGCGGTGAGCGCCTCAAAATCGCCAGTCAGCTGTCTCGCGAAGAGAAGCTGTTGCTCCACGACGCAATCGAAGCCGAGGCGCTCTGGTTCATCGACAAGGACGGCAACTCGGTACGCAGTCTGGACTGCCGCGGCATGATCGACACGGCGCGCGGCGAGTCGGTCTGCGCGAGCTGCGTCGAGCTGCGCTCGAACGTGAGCCTGCGCACGGCGGCGACATTCATGGCCAAGAAGGCCAAGACGCAGCGCAACCCGCTAAACCGCAAGTTCTGCTCGAGCCGCGTGTTCTCGGCGCTCGAGGCCGAGTTCAACATGGACGAGGAGTACGCGCGCGTCCTGCGCGACCTGTCGCTCGCCGACATCGCTGACGATAGCGTGCTCAATATGTGGTTCGACATGGCTGAGATGGGCATCAATGGTGACTTCGACGGGCACTCGGCGCTGCTCGGGCTCGTCGAGTCGATGGCTGCGCTCAAAGACAAGGAGCGCCGCGGTGTGGGCATGCAGAACATGTTCTATAGCGGGCAGCTCGACGCGTTCATGCGCAGCATCGCCGACATTTCTCCCGACGCGTGCGACTTTTTCCAGCACCACCTCTGCGGTCGCAAGCAGAAGGTGCTGCAGCTCAGCGCTGGCGGCCGCAAGCGGAAAAGTCAATCGAGCTCGATGGAACCACTGCCACCGCCAGCGTCACTTGAGCAGCAGCTCCATAGTACCAGCAGCTACGCTGTGGTCAGTGACAGTGGCAATGAAGGCGATCGGTCAGCGGAGGAGATGCACATTGACGATGAACAGCAGCACCAGCATCATAACCACCATCACCACTTGTTGTACGACGCGTCCAGCTCACTTGGTCAGGCGGAAGGGTTCGCGAGTCTGCTCGATGCGTCCAACGGGAGCCTGATGCCGAGTCTCTCGATCAATGACATCCAGGACGTGGACCTGAGCTCCTTCACGACGTCGTCCCATGTTGAGCTCGAGCGATCCGACCAGCAGCTCCTGGAGACGTCTTCGTCTCATCAGCATCAGCAAGATGATCAGCTAGCGCAGGAGGAGCACAGTCGCGCAAGCTTATCGACTACTGCAGAGAACCGGCACATGACGAACGGGCAACCTGAAGATGATGATGTCGTAGAAGAACACGCCGGTGAAGATCCATCTTCTTCAACAGCTGAGCCGTCACGAGCGCCGCAGCCGCTAGAAAACATGCCCTGCACGGGGCTGCGCGACGAGAAAGTGCTGACGTTTGTGAAGATCGCCGTGCAGATTATCGGCGGCAGCCGCCCCAAGTACGTGATCGCGAAGGAGCTCTTCCCGCACGTGTTCAGCCACGAGAAGACCGTGAAGATCGTCGAGAAGCTGGATGAGACTCAGAAACAGATGCTCCAGGATGCGGTATTCAGCGAGTGTCTCTGGCGCGTCGACAAGGTTGGCAACTGCGTGCGCAGCCTGCGCTGCCAGCGGTTCACAGACAAGAAAACCTCGAAGAGCGGCGTCTGTCGCGCGTGCCGTGACTTGAAATCCGTGCCGAATTTCCGCAGCATGCTCAGTCGCGCCAAGACGCCGAAGAATCTGGAAAATGTCAAGTACATGCCCAGCACGTACACGGAGAGCGACCCATTCCTGCGCAAGCTCTCGAAGAACGCGTCGTTCCGCGCGCTCTACCAGCTCGTGAAGCTCAAAGCCGACAACGACAAGAAGAAAGCGGCCTTCTGGCTCAAGTTTGCGCGCATGGGCGTCTTTGGCAACTTCCGCACGCACCCGGTCTTTGAAGGCCTTATGGAGAGCATGGTCGAGGTCAAAGACAAGGAGCGACGCGGCGTCGGGAAGCAGAACATGCAGTACTCAAAGCCGCTCGACGACTTCATGAATGCGTTCTCGGCGATCTCCATGGAGGCGTTCGACCTCTTTGCGTCGCAGTTCTGCGGTCGCACGATCCGTTCTCAGAAGGTGAAGAAGCGCAAAGCGATGCCGTCGTCCGCTTCTCTGTCAGTGTATAGCTCCCAGAGCCATAACTTCCACTCGGTTGCTGTTGGCAGTGACTTGAGCGGCGCGATGACTGGGCTACACCAGCAGCAGCAGCAGCAACAGCAGCACAATTCGGAGCTTCACAACAACATTATCGACATGCATCAGCAGCAACAACTTGGCAGTCATCATCACCTACAGAGTCACCATCACCACCATCATCTCATGGCGACCGACGAGCTCCTCGGTGGTCGGTCGATGACCGCGAGCGACCTTGAGGAGAGTCAACGATTCATGGATCGCATGCTGGATGAAGTGCGGGGGCTTTCGAGTCACGACATCCAGCAGCTGCACGGGGACGCGGGTGATAGTGGCGCTGCGCTCGAGCCACGCACCTATTTAGACGAAGAGGGAGTGCTTACGACCGAGATTTAGGCTGAAGCACATGTGTAATAAACAGGAGTTGCCGTTTCCAGTCTTCATTCATTCATACACTTACATCAACGCCTTCTGCTTCCTCCTTGCTGGGAGCCACTTGACGAGTGAGCGAACACGTACAAATAGAGAGAGTACGAAGCACTCACGTGATCCTTCTCTGCGTCCATTCTTGTGGCTGGATCTGTCTGTAGCTCTTCACAACGATCTTGCTGGGCTGTGGCTACTTACGCGGACGTCGCGGGCTTCTCAAGGTGCTTGGAGATGAGCCCCATCACCTGCGTGAACTTGATGTCGCTGTTCACCTTGAACACGTCCTTCATCTCCTGGTTGGGGCGGATGACGCGGCCGTCCGTCGGGTCCTGCAGCTTGTGCTCCTTCACGTACACCCAGCTGCACACACACATAGAGATCAGCACGACCATCCATCCAGCAGCCACCCTGCAATGCAGCCATACAATACACCCATAGACCACTCACAACTCCTTAATGGCGGCGGGGCGCGAGAGCTCCGTCTTGCCCAGCAGCCCCTGCAGCGGCGCCGAGAGCTTGTACATCCTGGTGGTCAAGTGCGACATCCTTCCTTGCTTCTCGCTTGCTTCTTCTGTGCCGGTTGCTTTTTGTTTTGGCTTTTGTGCTGTATGGCAAACAACTTGAAGAACTATAAGTATACTTTTTCAAGTTGTTTGCCAACCATCCTCGCTTACATACGCGGGGAGATGATCAACAAGGCGACCGAGATGGCGCAACAACGCGAACACGAGCGAGAAGATGGTGGCGACGGCAATTACAAGCGAAAGACGTCTCGAGAACGCGCTTCTCCATGATGACACACATGCAACACGGGACCGAAATCGAACAGCTCCGATGCGAAATGAAGCTTTGCGAACTTGAAGTCCGCAGTTGTTGCCGGGGAGATGGGGCCATTGCGGAATCCATTGCGGAATCCAAGCCAAGACAACGGAAGCGCATGTAAGTATTTGCATGTGCGTGTGGGCTCTGTTAGTGACGACGTACAAACCCGCGTCTAACTATCCACATTCAGTCCTCCATGCGCTGCGCGCTATTTCTGCGCGCGCTCTCTATTTATGGATCGTGGTCGTAATGCTGACACCCGTTACGCTTTGTGCGCAAGCGCCCGCATGATAAGACACCTTCGGTCGCTGCGCACTCAGTTTGGCACCTCTTGACTCACACGGCGGATGATCGGCTTGAGACAGCACGAGTGCGGTTGTTGTCGTCGACATCGTCTGGATCACAATAGCGCTGCGCCACGTGCAGGTCGGCTCTCGTCACTTTGGCTCGGTCTTGAGTGCGTGGGACGAAGTGCAGAGCATGAGCCATTTGAAGGTGCTGCCTGTGGAAGACGAGATGAAGAGGATCGACTCGCATGAAACAGTCGTGCGCCACTTGAGCGGTGCTGTGGGCGACGCGCTCGAGCCGGAAATCCCCGACACGGACCTCGTTGCGCCGCTCAAGAACGACAGCTTGCCCAACATCATCGCAATCGGCGACCCGGGCTTCCTCGACAAGCCGATGGTGAAGAAGAGCCAGCAGCCAAGCCGCGACGCGCCATCATCGTCGACGTCTGCAAGTTCAGAAAAATACCAACTCGCGCGAGGGGCGACGCTGAAGAGAGCGATGTCGCAGGGGCTGCTGAATGCTAGTCTGAACAAGGCGGCGATCCTGGGAAAGCAGAACGTGCCCATCGAGAAGCGCAAGCAGCCAGGCAAGCATTCGACGCTGGATCGACTCGCGTACTTTATCGACCAATACATCTCGACGAGGAAAGGGCAGACACTCTCGCTCGGATGCATGGGCCTCGTGCTCACGTTCATCGGCGGGTGCGTGCTGAAGGCGAGTCAGCCGAAAGATCTCTTTTCGGAAAAGATTTGGGAGTCGTGGACATACCTGGGCGACGCTGGCTCACACACTACACTGACGAAACCTGTAAGTGCCTCGCTCTTGTATGCCACGGATGATGTTCTATAAAGTGAACAGCGTAACCTGACTGGAACACTGACAATGGCATTAGGGACTGCGATTTATTGGAGTGATGACGACCTTGGTTGGCATTCTGTACTTCTCCGTGATCATGGGGTTCGTTGTCGATGGCATTCGCGACAAAATGGACAGTCTAAAGAAAGGAAAGAGTCGTGTTGCTGAAGACAGACACACGGTGAGTTCTATGGCCAAGCTGCTGAAAATCTGTGTCATACGAGTAAGCTGTTCAATAACATTGTGATGGGTGAAATGGCGTGTTGCTGCAGCTCATGCTTGGCTGGACGGACAAATCCATCTCGCTGATTCGCCAGATTTGCTTGGCGAATGCAAGCGAGAAAGGCGGCGTCATTGCTGTCCTCGCGGAGACGGAGAAAGAAGAGCTGGAGGCTGAGTTGGCGTCGCACTTGCCCCCAGAAGAGCTGAGAGGCACCAAGGTGATTTTTCGCACGGGGACGCCGTTGCTTTCGATCGATCTTATCAAGGTCGCTGCTCACCGCGCACGGAGCATAATCATCATGGCGAATTCATCGGGAGATGCTGACCGCTCCGACGCCGCTGTCCTGCGCACTGTGCTGAGCTTGAAAACACTGCCAGAGGTACGGTCTGCAGACCGCCACCCAATGTAATTAGTCGTCTCTGTGTTTCTGTTTGCTGACTGACTGTGGGTATCTATTCTTTTCAGCTGTCGGGACATATCGTGGCTGAGCTTCGTGACATAGACAACGAGCCACTCGTCCGTCTTGTGGGGGGGAAGGACGTGGAGATTCTGGTATCACACGACGTCATTGGGCGACTAGTTCTAATGGCAGCACGCTCGCCTGGACTAGCTCGCGTCTTTTCCTGCTTGCTCGGGTTTGAAGGAAATGAGTTCTACTTTAAGGAATGGCCGGAATGTGTCGGAGTTCCTTTTCGAGACCTCTGCGAGCGATTCCCAGATGCGACACCTCTTGGAATCAAGCGAAAGAGCGGAGAAGTGCTGATTTTCCCTGATTTCGGCACCGTTGTTGAGAAGGGCGACCAAATCATGGTTCTTGCAGAGGATGACGACACGTACAAGGCATGCGAGCCGGTGAACATTGATGAGGGACCACTGCCTATTCCGCCACCGAAGACTGAAAGAAAGGAGAGAATTCTGATATGCGGGTGGCGTCGCGACATCCGAGACATGATCCAGCTGCTCGATTGCTTAGTTGGTCGTGGCACGGAGCTGCACATGATTTGTGAAGAGCCACCGCATCTTCGGACGAAGCTGCTAAAAGAGAGTGGGCTCAACATCGACCAGCTACAGAACCTCAACCTGATCCATCATTTCGGCAACACTGCAATTCGACGGCATGTGGACAAGCTGCCATTGCGATCGTTCACTTCCATGATGATTTTGGCCGACCAGTCTCGAGAAACCGACATCATGCATTCCGATTCCCACTCGCTGGCGTCATTGCTGCTCATCCGAGATCTTCAAGCAAAGGCGAGTCCCAGTTCCGAGCCAGCAGTCGACTGGACGAAAGAGTGCAAATGCATCAGCGAGATTTTGGATCCACGCACACAGCGGACCATTTCAACAAGCTCCATCATTCTGAGGCTTTCCGAGTTCATTCAGTCGAACGAGCTGATCAGCTGCATCCTCGCAATGATATCTGAGAGTCGCGATGTTCGAGTGATCCTGGATGAGCTGCTCGGCCCCCGTGGCTCGTATTTTGAAGTGGAGACCTCCATGAGGTATTGCAACCCAACTGAGCAAGTTTCGTTCTGGCAACTGGCGAAGCGAGCCATGCAGCTTGGAGAGATTCTGTGTGGGTACCAGGTGCGAGGCGACATCAGCGAGACGGTGTTGAATCCTCCCGACAAAGCAAAGCAACGGAAGTGGTACAACGTGGACTTGATCGTGCTCCGATCCAAGAAAGACAATGCTTTCAACAACAAACAGGCAAGCCCGATACCAGTCAAAGACGCAGCGAGCGATTTTGAGCGCACAGCGCAGAGTCGACTCGGCAAATCCAGCTTCATTCGTCAACAGATGCTCGAAGCTCTCGTCCAGGAGCAAGAGCTTGCCAGCGTGGAGAGCATCACGAGCGCGGACCAGAAGAACCTCTTGCGAGCAGTGCAGTCTTTCGTCGAGATCACGCGTCATGAGAGCGCGCTGAACAACGTGGGTGGAGACGACCGAGTGGTGCTGAATGCGAAAGCTGTCAAGTCGCTCATTTCGATTGCTCGGATCCTCGCAGACGCAATGGAAAAGTGCGATGCGACGCCCCTCGGTGGTGCTGTCAGTGGCGGTGGTGAATCTCGGCGAGAGAGCGACCTCGGAAGCGAACCTGTGACCGAGTTTGACATGAACTCGTCGTTTTGAACGTGTTGTGATGATTCGCATAGGAGCTCACCACCACCTGCTTGCTCAGTTGAGCGAGGCCAGTCAGCGAAAGAAGAACCGCAAGCCGCAAGCGGGCCAGCCGCGTGGGTCATCTGGGTCAACTTGCCATCCAAAGATACCTGTCACTCTTCTGAAGGTGTTCAGTATCAAGAGAAGGTTCGAGAAATGCTTCCACTAGGTGCGCACTCACTTGTTAAGTTCCTAACTTATCTACAACAATCTTTCCAAGCTAAACGACTTCAGCATGGAGGCCAGTCATATACACGGCAACAGGTATGGCGCGTCGATTCTCACACCGCATGCAGACTGAGAAGGCGCCGCTGCACTGCTCGAGTGAGCAGTTAGTTCCTTTGTTTTGAATAGCGTTGAAAACATGCGAGCCGCGCATCTTTCTTCCAAGGATTCTTTTTCGCCCACTATTAAGTACGCGCGCGCCCATTCTGCTTTGCACGCACTTAGCCGACCTTTTCACGAGCGCTCGACCACGCGTGGTGTGATGCCTTCTCCCCATACATAGACAGCCAGCCGCCAGGCGAAAAGCAGATCAGCGAGCGAGTGACCATGGAGCGCGGAGAAGCGGCGGCCGAGGAGTTCAAGGCGCAGGGCAACGAGCTCTACAAGCGCGGCGACTACCAGGGCGCGATCGACAAGTACACGCAGGCGATCGACGCGGCGCCCACGATCGTGGCCTACTACGGCAACCGCGCCGCGGCCTCGTTCATGCTCGGCAAGCATAAGGACGTGATCACGGACTGCAACCGCGCGATCGTCTTCGACCCGACCTTCTTCAAGGGCTACGTGCGCAAGGCCAAGGCCCAGCTCGCACTGGTGCGTACCTGCATTGCAGTTGCTGTTGTGTGTGACCGTGTGCTTGTTTGTTCGTGGATTGCGGCTTGTGTAGGAGGAGCTGTGTGTGTGGAGATCTTTTGGTTGTATGTGCTGGAATCGGATGTCTGTGCCTGTGTGGCTTGTGCTGGGCACTGTCTATAGATGTGGCGTATCAATACGTACCTGAATGTCAAATGCTGACATGAACGCTTTGTCATGTTGTATCATTAGGGAGAGACCGATGGCGCGATCAAGACGCTCCAGGCCGGTTTGATCCGCGATCCGAACAACTCGACGCTGCTGACTGAGAAGCGTCAGGTGGAGATGGCGCTCGACAAGGTGCAGCGTGGCAAGGAGCACTTGCAGGCGGTACGTGGCTTTCTTTTACTGTCATGCATGGTTCAATTGCATGCTTACGCCGAAGGTCGAGTGGCCATGGACTGACTCGTAATGCAATCAATCCATTGCGATGTCTGTGTAGAAACGCTTTCTTCAAGCCGTGAGCTGCTTCGACAGTGCGTTGCAGACGTGCACGGGCGCGAACGACATCAAGCTCGTGCGCGGCGAGGCGCTGATCGGCTGCGAGCGCTACGACGAGGCATTCGCTGCGCTGACGCAGCTGATGCGCACGAACTCGAGCAGCCCGGACCTGCTCTTCCTGCGCGCGCGCTGCTTATACTTCCAGGGCGAGTTCCCGAGTGCCATCAAGCACTTGCAGCAGGCCCTGCGATCGGACCCGGACAACAGCAAGTTCATGAAAGAGATCAAGCGCATCCGCGCGTTAGAGAACAGCAAGGAGGAGGCGAACAACGCGTTCAAGGCTGGCAAGATGGCCGAAGCGATCGAAAAGTACTCAGAGTGTCTACTCATCGACCCGGACAACAAGGCGTTCAACTCGAAGATCCACTGCAACCGAGCAAACGCGCTCTCGCGCCTCGGTCGCCACGACGAAGCCATCAAGGATTGCGACAAGGCAATCTACTTTGACCACGGGTACGCGAAGGCGTACTTGCGAAAGGCTGCGTGTCTGAAGGCACTCGGTGGCGTTGACAACCTGGAGCAGGCTCTGCGCGAGTACGACCAGGCGTCGAAGATCGTCGGCGACGATGCACAGCGCGATATCCAGAACAGGTATGTGGAGATTGATGGCAATAGTCTTTGTTGTGCATGCATGTATCGGATACTCACTGTTGTTTTACGTGACCCATTGCAGCATCCGCGAGACCAAGACCGAGCTGAAGAAGGCGAAGCGCAAGGACTTCTACAAGATCCTGGCAGTGTCGCAGAGCGCGACCGAGGCCGAGATCAAGAAGGCATACAAGCGCCAGGCGCTCAAGTTCCACCCGGATCGCCACGCTGGCAAGACGGACGAAGAGAAGGCGGCGGCCGAAGCCGCTTTCAAGGACATTGGCGAGGCCTACGCGGTGCTCTCAGACCCGCAAAAAAAGCAGCGATATGACTCGGGTGTCGACTTGGAAGACCTCGACAGTGACTTTGGCGGGGGCGGCATGGGCGGCGGCATGGGTGGCGTGGACCCGTCCCAGATTTTCCAGGTACGATTGGCAAGCGTTGATCAGTGTGTATCTGTGTGCGTGGAATGCGTGCCTGACTAACTCTGTTGTTGCCTCTTGCGATTTCTCTATCGTAGATGTTCTTCGGCGGCGGTGGCGGCATGGGAGGCATGGGCGGAATGGGTGGTATGGGCGGTATGGGTGGCATGGGCGGTCACGGTCACGGCCATGGCGGCGGCGGTGGCCAGCGATACCACTTTGGCTAAGTCATCATCAACCGGTTTCTTGCGACTCGAATTTGCATTGGGCTCTGGCTCGCGCTCTTGGCTCTAGGCTTCTTTCGCCACTTGAGCTGTGAAGATGGATAGTTGAGATGGAGAACACGTCGAGCTCCTTTCTGAGAAAAGGACGCGACCGAGACCCCTTTTTGCACACGCCGTTAGTACTCTGTAGACGCCTTTGATAAGAAGAAATATGAAGAAGCGAGATGCTCGTGTCGTCGTTCACGTCTACAAGAGCTCGTGTGTTTCTGTGTCTCTACCTCTCTGTTGGTGGTGTCCTCTGGAGCTCTTCGCATTTCCTATTTCCTGATCTGAAGTGCCTGGAAACCAGTCGTTTTCGCGGTGCATTGCTCTGCCCTCTACTGAGAGCACACGGAGAAATGAAAGGCATCGCTCCGCTTTGCTGCTGACTATAGACAGCAAAAATAATCTGAATGCGCTACTGACCGCGCTACGTTTGCTGATTGCTCGAGCCTCCCCTCGTAAATGCCATCGGTGGTGGATGTCCTTGCGCCGTCCTGACGAAGAGATGAAGAATATTGATGGCTGCATTCACGTTGCGGTCCCAGATGCTGCGCGGACATGCGTTGTTGGTACAAACGCGCAGCACACAGGACGACCTTCCTGACGAGGGCTTCAAGAGCCCAGCCATGGGCTGATGATAGCAGCATGACAGCTTTGATGTTCGGAACTCATCTTGGTCAATAGTCGCCACTCTCGAGCCTACTTTCCTTCGCAGTGTTGTGAGTATCGAAATGGCGCTACTCACAGATGCCGGAAATC
>JAADXK010000976.1:0-13025 GCA_023337805.1 Globisporangium barbulae | reverse complement strand
ATCATGTGAACCCACTACCAGCTTCAATCAACATGATACTCGTGGTGCATTATCCAATCCTCACCCTCCTTCGCACGATACAACACGCACAATGGCAACTCGTGTTCGTTTAAGCAAGCAACAGCACCTGCAGATCTGCATCAAACACGAAGAGCGCTCAGAGTGGAGCTACAATGAACTCGCTGGCTGGTCTCAGGAGGAGTTCGCCTTGTCCAAGAAGTCGGACAAGTCGTCGATCTTGCGGTTTCTCCGCAGCAAGGAGACGCTCGCAGAGCTCTCAGCAGACTGTCTCTCTCGAAAGGTGCTGCGCTCGAAGCACATGCTGCAGCTTGATGAGGCTGTCGTCGAGTTCATCATCGATCGAGAGCTCACCAAGATGCCAATATCCGGTTTGATTGTACTCGGAATGGCGAAGCGGTTCGCGAAGAAGCTGCACGTCCCAGTCAACCAGCTCCCGCTCTTCACTAGAACCGGATGGCTCCGTCACTTCATGGAGCGCTACAACTTCAAGCGAAAGCGGGCACACGGCGACATCGGGTCAGTGGACGTAGCGGCAGTGCGACAGCGCGACAGCGCCTCCAAAGCCTTCGTGAGCAAATTGGGCAGTTTCATCCATCCGATGTCTACAACATGGATGAGACTGCCCTGTTTTACAGGTTAACGCCGCGCACTTCGATCGTTCTCAACAAAGTGCCAGCGTTGAAGCAGGACAAGTCGCGAGTGGCCATGGCGAGTGGAGCAAACGCCGACGGCTCTGACAAGCTGCCGCTTGTTTTCCTGGGCAAGGAAGAGCACCCACACTGACTGCACGAGAAACCTGACAGTGTCGAGTATGTAGAGACCTCAAAAGGCTGGATGACTGTTCCTGTCTACCAAGAATGGCTCGTGAATCTGGACGAGAGAATGAAGAAAGCCAATCGACACATACTCCTCCTTGTGGACAACGCGCCAGTTCACATCGGTCGCGGTGTTAGTCTCACCAATGTGACCATACGCAAGCTGCCTCCAAACACTACACCTTTATTGCAGCCGATGGACCAAGGAGTGATCGCCTGTTTGAAGCGTAGGTACGCGAACTTGAAGAACGACGTTGCTGTTGATCGCTATCTCGACGGTAACGAGAGACCACTGCAGGTCACTCTGTTGGAAGGAATTAAGTGGTGCGAGGAAAGTCGGTGCAGTATCTCAGCAGAAGTCATTCAGAACTGCTGGCGCCATGCAGGTCTGCTCGTAGATAGATCGCATATTGCGAGCATCCTCAATGAGTGACAAACTACCATAAATCAATACATTGAGAAACGCGCAACCTCCGGGAAACCTCCAATTTCACAAATTCTCTTTAAAGTGATAAAAATCAGGCGTTCCTTCGCGGCGCGTACACCTGTAGTTTGATATTTTCATCACCTTGATTACGTTTGTTACGAATCATGCCGTAATCAAAAGGGACTGGAATTCCAGCCTATAATTTATAGAAGATGCACAGTGATCATATAGATTATAAAAGTAACTGACAAGCTTGACACAAGTTAAATCTGCGTGTTGAGCGGATGAGTGCGCTGTGGTGCGTCCATGATGTTAGAGATTGTCTGGTAAACTTCTGCTCACTGGCCTGAAGATAGCTCAACTAGGGATGCGCTGTCAATCGATGCGAAGACTGGACGTACGAGGCGACTATGCATGCTCCCCACGCTGGGTGTGCCCAAGTACCTTTGGTCTCGTCGTCATGTCCAGCCAGCAAGATGTATGTTGTTGTTTGTGGGCTCGTTGCGTGGATACTGTTGTGCGTGCTGCTGCTTTGGATGTTGTGCCGCGTAGTGTTGTAGGGGCGCAGATTGTTGGCGGTGGTGATGACGGTGTTGGTAATATTATACCCGGTGTTGCTCATTGCGTTGATATTGTTGTGTGGTGTTGGCTGGTGCAGGAGGTGCGCGGTATTGCTGGACGTGTAGCTGTTGTTGAGAATGTGGTTGCTAATGTTGTTGGTGGTGGTGGTAATGTGGTGGCGAAGGTGGTTGGCACAGGTGCTGACGGTGGTACTTTTGTTGTTGATATTGTTGTTACTATATTATGGTGCCGCGTCACCGCATCGGCGTCGTCCACGAGCCGGAGAGGATAACAAGACAAGAACGAGCGCGACGTAAGGGCACGAACGGCGGCGCCACACGCACCAGGAGGATGTGATGAAGTGTCAAGAAATATTCTCTCGCACGACCCATTCCCAAGCTCCGCTCAGTTGCACCACAGACAGCAGATGCGCAATAGAGACGCTTATCTTGAATGGCTTCTGCCCAAGACCGCCGCCCTGCTTCTGTGTTTTGTCAGCTCTTTGAAATGTGATGTGTGAGCTCGGAGCTCGGAGATCGAAGAGCTCTGGTGGTTCGCCATTCTTCTGAATGATTACGGCATGATTCGTAACAAACGCAATCAGGTGTGGAAATAACAGTTCTAAAAATATTACATACATAGATCATTTTGACAATTCCGACGTTAGAAGTGTCCAAAATGGTGCTTCGACATGCCTCTTTTCCTTTTCCGACTGTTTTGGATTCACAATTGCCAACGCTAACAAGCTGAAGCAGCAGCAAGTAAACCAGCATGGGCAAGCGAGGCAGCGCCGGCGGCAAGCGCGCGAGCGGCAACCCCGCGAGCATCGGCTCCACGTCTACGACGTCCAGCAACTACGGCTCCATCATCCACATGAGCACGCTGCCGGCCGACCGCAGTGTGCTGGACGAGACGACGACGCAGCAGCGGCCGCCGAGCAAGTCGAACGGCAAGAACAACATCTGGGAAGAGTATTACCCGCTCATCCAGCCGGCGCACCAGTACCACCACAATGGCCGCGGCGCGTCCAACTACTTCTTCCACGGCATGTTCTCGTCCGACGTGCTCTGCGCCTACCGGGACGCTGTGCTCGCGTACCTCGTCGCACTCTTCTCCATGGTCGTGCTCTCGATCACGGGCCTCGTCTTCTGCAAGGAGTGGGGTATTGAGCCCACGAGCCCCATCGTGTTTGCGTGCCGCTCACTGTGGACGATCAGCCCCGCGATCGCGTCGCTCGCGCTGCGAAACAGTTGAGTCATTTGTATTTCGCTCTGTGATTTCTTTTGCGTATGTGTTGGTAGCTCTTCGACGTTGGCTGACGTGCGGGTATCTATTGTGACGTGTGTCGATATGATCTAGTTGCGAACCAGCGACTCCAGGCCTGCAACACGCCGTCACACTGGAACATCCCGCCGTTCCACCACCTTTTCAAGTGCTTCCCGACGCGAGCGATGCTGCGACTGGCGCTTCTGAGCTACGCGATCCCCGTGCTCTGCGAGCTCGCGGCATTCTCGTTCACAGCTGCAACCAGGATGGTCAACCCGGTGCGTTCCTGGCACTTCGCACGGGCATTGATGGTATCACATTTGAAAAGTACTGACATGACCTGTGTATTTGTGAATGAGCAGTTTAATCGCATCTTTGTGCAGAAGCTGGAGATGGTGTTCAGCTTCAACGACGTCGAGGCGCTGGACTCGGGGCTGGTCTTCTACGTCTTTTACATCAGCATTCTGGGCATTTTCTGGGACCCGCTGCCGCCCAAGCGCTATGACCTCGGCCTCGCGATGAACCTGCGTCCCATCGGTTCGTCGGCTTGGGGCTTTTCTCGTGCTTTACTGTGTGTGTGTGATATGCTGTGGTGATGCTGACTTGTTTGGATATGTTGTGGTGAGATTGTAGGCTGTAGCTGGTTTCTCTTTGCAATAATCCAGGAGATCGGCTGGAGCGGATCGCTGTATCCAGGTAAACAAATGTGCTCCTGTTTGGTTTGTGAGCCAAAATTTCTCGTACTCATGCAATGACTGTGCTCTGGTCACCTTCTGTATTCTTAGCGCTAGAGATTGTGTTCAGCCACAGCACGATCCTCGCGTCGGCGATCACGGGGCTCATCTGGGCGCTGTGGCACTGGCCGATGATTATCGTCGACGCCCTGGACATGGTGCCCGAAGGCTCGGGCTACGCGGTCGTCGAGACGCGCGAGTTCCACCTCGTGTACGTGCTCTCGGCGTTCACGCTGCTGCTCGTGGGCTCGCGCATCATCATGTGCTGGATCCAGGGCAACTCGTGCTACATCATCTGGTCGAGCGTCGTGTACCACGCGACGCACAAACTGTACGGCGTGCTGCTGCTGCTTGATGTATTGGCGCTTTTGTCTACGCGTTCTCGTGTACTGATTGTCAATGTGAATGCTCTCAGGTTCATCATCAGCGTCTTTGGGCAGCTCACGGCACCGCTGTACGGCAAGACGCAGCTCTTCAGCTACTTCAGCTCGGAGGCGTCCGTGTGCATGCTCGTGACCGTGTGGTTCTCCACGTGCATCCTCTCGCAGTTGTTCAAATGGACGAACATCCTGCCGATGCTGCGTCGCCCCGCGTCCGTCTTCCGGTCGCGCGCCAGTGCTGCGTAGGCGAGCGTGAGGCACAGTTTGCTGAAAGCTGTTCGTGTCCGTCCGTCCGTCCGTCCATTCAAAATTGCTTCAACGTGCCTGTCCCTTGGTGAGTATTTAAACCCCGAAACAAGATTCCTGTCCATAATTTCAACAAAAGTGGGTTCAATTGGTGGGTTCTCTTATAAAGCAGCGTAATTTAAGTGCTTTCTTTAATTTGCGTAATTTCATTTTCACTTATTGAAAGTGCTCACGATCGACCAAGGGGTCAATTCACTTGCGTTCAATATGGTGTTGATCCTGTGTCTCGTTTCTACATGCGAGTCACAGCTCAAAATTTTAAATTCGTTCGAACGTGAAAGAATTTGGTTAAACAGATATAAAAGATCCTCTATAGTAGTTTATAGGTTTTA
The DNA here is from genome assembly GCA_023337805.1 of Globisporangium barbulae. Taxonomy (NCBI): domain Eukaryota; phylum Oomycota; class Peronosporomycetes; order Pythiales; family Pythiaceae; genus Globisporangium; species Globisporangium barbulae. The sequence continues at coordinate 8,183 of JAADXK010000976.1, read as the reverse complement.
CATATTTTGCAAAAAATTGAAACTGCATACCCTTTCATTTTCGTTTGAAGTCATTGTCCTCGGATTTCAATTATCGCTCTACTTCAAATGTGCCAGGGTTTTATACAAAATCCAGGTTAAAGTCCATTTTGGACGTAGATCTAAAACCTCTGTAAGGGCAATTTTTTGCTACCATGGAATCCTGTGGTTTAGACTTTCGTTTATATGCAAATCCTTCTGGAGGATTCTCAAATGAAGAACAAATGCTCGAAAACCATTTTTATTTTACATAAAATTTGGAAAATTCTAATAAAACACTGATATCTTCCTCTTATCAGACTTTCGAAATGGTGTGACCACACCAGCAAGCAACGCGTCAAAACCAGTCGCGTTGCAAATCAAATTGCGCGTTGACTGGCGAGTCTCTTGCGCGCCGCCTTCAGTTCTCCAGCGCCCTCCAGCACGCGCAAGAAGGAGCCATCTATCCGTCCGCAGCAGTAGTAGCAACATGGGCTTCTCGGTGCACTGCGCTGCACTCGCAGCCGTCGTCGCGTTCCTGGCGCTCGCGGGCGCCGACGCCAAGCAGAAGCAGGGCCTGGAGCTCATCGTACGTCCTTTGATCTCTCTCACTCTCTCTGGCGCGCCTGCCTGCTGCTTCTTCATGTGAAGGGAAAGAGGGAGGGAAGCGGTGCTGACTGACTGTGTGAATATGTATGATAGACCCCGAGTGTGATTCTGCAGCAAGTGCCGTTCTCCGCGACGATCCAGCTGCATGAGCTCAAGAACGGTGCGTGGGCAGACGTTTGCCAGCTTCGCTATAGGTCTCCAATTTGCGCACTGATCCACTCGTGCTTATATCTTAATCTCTCTATGTTCTTATGTCTTTGCATCTTCATTAGGCTCCGTGTACCCGCGCTTCCTGTCGTATCGCGTGCAGGACGTGAACGGCGTCGTCCTCAAGAACGGCACGTTCGAGACCGTGGACGCGGACGGGAATCGCAACTCACAGTTCGCGCAGGTCGCCAAGCAGCTGCGCTTCACGACCTACGGCTCGCACGAGCTCACGACGACTGTGTTCGAAGCCGATAGCAACAGCACCAGCGCAGCCAATACGACCGTCGGCGTCTTCAGCGCGTCGTTCTCCAGCACGGTGTTCGTGACGCCCGGGTGGCTCTCGCTGCTGCCACCGGTGGTCACGCTCGTGATGTCGGCGCTGCTGAGCCAGGTGCTCATCGCGCTGCTCGCGGGCATCTGGTGCGGCGCGACGATCGTGGCGCAGGGGGACCCGTTCGTGGGCTTTTTGCGCACGTTCGACCAGTACTGGGTCAACGCGTTCGTGGACGACGGCCACGCTGGCGTGCTGCTCTTCACGATCGTGCTCGGCGGCACGATCGGTGTGGTGCAGAAAGGCGGTGGCGGCCACGGCCTCGCGCTGCTCGCCAAGGAGTACATGACGACGTCGCTGCGTATGCAGCTCTCCACGTGGCTGCTCTGCCTGCTCATCTTCTTCGACGACTACTCGTGCATCCTGATCATTGGCAACTCGCTGCGTCAGGTGCTCAGCCAGACAGGCGTGAGTCGCGAGAAGTTCGCCGCGATCATTCACGTGATCGGTGTCTGCCTACCGTCCATGGCGCCCGTGAGCTCCTGGATCGGCGTCGAGATCGGCTACGTCTCGGCGCAGCTGCGCGACCTCAAGCTCGACTGGGACCCGTTCGTGACGTGCCTCTCGTGCCTCCACTACCGCTTCTTTCCGATCCTCTTCATCGGGTTCATCTTCATCACAATCATCTGCGAGAAGGACTTTGGCCCCATGGTGCAGTACGAAAAGGACGCGGCGGCCTCGCCCATCCAGACGGGCTACATGACACCAATCGACCTCGGTCCGTGCGCGAGTCCAACGCCGGAGCTCGGCCCACTCGAGCCGGACACGAGGAAGCCGCTGCGCTGGCAGAACGCTGTGTTTCCATTCGCGACGATCATCATCCTCACGTTCACGGGCATGATCCTCGATGGCTACAGTCGCCTGTACACCGAGACCCCCGACGGCGACTTTGGTCTGCTTGACGCGCTGAGCAACTGCAACTCCGTGTCGGCGCTCATCCGCGCGTCGGCCGCGGGCTGGGTGCTCGCGGTCCTGATGCTGCTGGTGCAGCGCATCGTGACGTTGGACGAGGCGACCAAGGCGTGGATGGAAGGCGTCAAGGACGTGCTCGATCCGACGCTCGTGCTCGTGCTCGCCTGGGCGCTCGGCACGGTCATCGCCGAGGTGAACGTGGCGCAGTTCATCGCGACGGCGGTGGGTGACTCGATCCAGAAGGAGTTTCTGCCGGCGATCGCGTCCGTGCTCTGCTTCGTCGTGTCGTTCGCGACCGGCAGCTCGTTCGGCACGATGGCGATCATGTTCCCAATCATCTCGCCGCTCTCGTACTCGATCAGCGGCGGCGACGCGAACAACCTGCTGCAGTGCTTCGGCAGCATCATGGGCTCGTCCGTGTTCGGCAACATCTGCTCGCCGATCGCCGACACGTCGATCCTGGCGTCACTCGCGGCGCACATCTCGCTGCAGAGCCACATCCGCAGCGTCCTGCCCTACTCGATCCTCGTGGGCATCGTGTCGCTCGCGTTCGGCACGCTGCCCACGGGCATGCACCTCTTCAGCACGTTCACGGCCTTCGGCGTCAGCCTCGCGGTGCTGCTGCTCGCCGTGTTCTTCTGCGGCACGCGCGTCAACTCGCGCTACCGCTCGCTCTCGTCCTGCAGCTTCATGAGCGCGTCGCCGCCGTCCAAGTACGGCGGTGAGTCCCGCCCATTGCTCTCAGCATAAAGTCGGCGCAGTAGCTCAAGCTCAAGGACATGAGTCCCCCTTGCCCAGTAATGCCTAGTTGGAGTGCGATAGGTACAGCAGATGATAGCAGCGCTGCTGTGAAGAGTAGAGCATTGAATTGAAAGCGAGTTCACCTTGAGCTGCTTTTGGATCGGAGCCATTGCGTTGATGGTTGTCAACAAGTCAAAGATGGCTACACTATGAAACGAGCTCTCATTGGTTGAATTATATTGTTTACCAATTTCCAGCCAATCAAAGAGTGTAAACAAACTGGAGTGGTCCACATCGACATTTTGCCAACCAACAGCTCCGTTTTGGCAGTGCACAAGCACAGCAATTAAGCACTTCTTGACCAGCATCAGACGAGCGTGAGAGCCATGGAGGACGGAGACAAGAGCGCGGCGGTGCACGACGCACAGCAGCACCCAGAGGTACTGCAGTTGACGGCCGAGAGTAATCCTTACCTGGACTTCTACAACGAATTCTGCGCCACGCGCCAGTACGAGCTCATCAGTGTGTTCGACCCGGCGATCAAGGAGAAGGCGCGCGCCAAGATGTACGCGTCGCTGGACGTGAGCGTCGCAATGGTAAGTCAGGCGCATGCACGCAGTGTTCTATCGCTGTTATTATACGTGAGTATGGCGGTATTAGCATTGCAATAGTGGTGCTAACGTCTCTGTGTGTGGCTTTGGCTTTGTAGAAATACTCGTGGGCGATTCCGGATGAGCGCGCGCTGCGCATCCTCAAGCACTACGGACCGGTGCGTCATGCGGAACACAAAGATACAAACACTCTACATGTGCGTTCTTAGTGCTAATCATTTCGTCCTTGGCGTGCATATTCAGATCGTGGAGATGGGTGCTGGCACCGGCTACTGGGGCAAATTGCTGCAGCTCCGCGGCGTGGACATCATCTGCTACGACCTGCACGTCGCAGACGACGACGACGAAGAGGAAGGCAACAGTGCTGAAGGTGACGATGAAGAACAAGAAGAAGCCAAGAGTGAGGAGGAGGAGGCTGGAGACGAGGAGGAAGAGCAGCAGGGGTCTGATGAAAATGAAGACGATGAAGAAGCGGAAGGCGATGAAGATGGTGCTACTGCTAGTGACGACAACGTGGTGAACCACAACGAAGACGATGAAAGTGGCAGCGAATACGAGGAAGAAGACGAGGATGAAGAAGTGGAAGTGGAGCAGATCTACTGGACTGACGTGCTCAAAGGCACACCAAAGGTGCGTTTACTGCTGCTAGCATTCGGCACTTGACAATGACTTGATTCATAACCTAACACTCCATCTTACCTTTCTGCTACCTTTAGGACCTCCCCAAGCACTCGGACCGCACGCTCTTCCTGTGCTACCCAGACGACTTTGAAGACAGCGAGGAGTCCATGGCGCTCCAGTGCCTCTACAACTACACGGGCGACACGATCGTCCACGTGGGCGAGCTCTTTGGCCAGACTCTCTGTCTCCCTGGCGCATGGTACGCTCTTGGTTGTGTCACTCGAAGCTTGTTATCGACCACTGCTTACACACTACCGACTCACGGTACCTACCTCCTCTATAACTGGCTGTGTGTATTTATAGGGGCCGCACGTCAGCGAAAGAGTTCCAGGAGCACCTGGCGTCCGTGTACCACAAGGTGCTACAGGTGCCGCTGCCGTCGTGGCACTCGAGCGTGGACACGCTCACGGTCTGGAAGCGCACCAAGACGTCCATGATGGGCAGCACCGTGTACGCGTTTATCCCAGCCGAGGAGCGTCTGGACCTGGTCGAGGCGTGTCCGAAGACACGCCACTTGCTGCAACTGGGAGACGATGGCGCTGCTGTGCATGACGAGGCAGAAGCGAAGAAGAAGCCGTTGTCAGCAACAGCAGTAGTAGAAGCCGCCTCGAAGAAGAGCAGCCATAAGCGTCAGAAGCGCAAGTAGTCGCTCCAGTAGTTGATGTCAATATGGCTACATTGCATACAGTAGAAAATGCACCCATCTTGGTCAATAATGTAGCCATGTTGTATCCACTGGTGCGCTGCCAATAGGGCATTTGCCCTGCGATACCAATTATAGAGCTACCTGCGTCGTGATGCAAGCGCCGGAGCTGAGGATAAGACCGCACGATGTGAGGAACTGGGGGTTGTCGAGAGCGATTCCCCTGGTCAGTCACTAACTCTCACTCTAGTGGTGGCTTTAGTCGACCTGTCCCGTCAGTCATCAAGGCGTACGTCGTGTCCAAGCAGAGAGAGGTATCAAAATGAAGTGCCCCAAGCACTCGGGGCTCGCGTACGTGGCCGAGTACCAGTTCGCCTCAGAAGATCGCCAACTTACCATGAGATACCAAAGTACCAACACGACAAGTAAGCGATCTTCTGGTTTTTTATTGCGGGTCATGTGCTCTAAGTAAACTTAAAGCGCCCGACACTCGGAGTAGGCATCTCCTGTCACCCGAGCTCGAAGAGCCCAGGTGAGTAAGTGTTCGTTCTTGAAATAGATGTTGCGAGCGGTGTTCACGTCTCGGTCCATCATCAGATTGCAGTTCGGATACTGGAAGACTTTCTCGTGCGTGATCTTGCGGTTGATTCTCCTGCAACGACAGCACGTCTTCGTCGTGTAGTGCTCTTCGCACTCGACCATCTTCCCGTCGGATCGCTTCATTTTGTCCTCCAGCATCTTCTTGAACTTGTAGTGCGACCACATTAGCATCGCGCGCGACGTCTTGCTCGATATTCTTTTTTTGCTTCGAGGTCATGTCGGAGGTCTGGAACGACGGAAGGACTTTCGCGTAGTTCTTCGAGAGCCAGCTCGACACCTTCTGGTGCATGTCAGAGATCATGGCCTTCACGCGCCGGAACATCTGGAACATGCACCTGTTCTGCCGGCATCGCTTCCGCTTCGATGTCTCCTTGGTCTTTCTTGATATCGCTCGGTCGATCGTGAGGCAGCGTCGGAAGATCTCGTCGTTCGCGTCATCCACACCCAGCGTCGCGCCGTCGGGGTCGTACATCGTGATGAAGCTGCGTACACCCGGGTCGATCGCACACACTCGACTTGATGGCGTCTGCTCGAACGCTCTCACGCGAGGAACGCAGAGGTAGAACTTCTCGTCTCGAGTGCGTTAGCTTCCTTCTCTTCCCAGACACGCTGCTCCTTGGATCTTGTCGTTAAATGTGGGGCTCGACATCAGCGAGCGGTTATCTCTGTCTTCCCGCGCAAAGCGCGCACACTTTGTTGGCGATGACCCGAGATGAGATTCTGGCTTACCAGCGCTGACCCAGAGTGCAAAACCCTAGGGTCGCCAGCCGATTTCCCCAACGGGGTTACCGTTGGCGCCATAACGTCGCTGAACGAGCTTTCAGTCTTCAGCAGCGAAGGCCCAGGTCCTAACGGTCGTCGCAAGCCGGATCTGGTCTCGCCCGGCCAGAGAGTACGCTCTGCTGTCAGTACTAGTGACTTCGATTACAAGCTGTTGAGCGGCACGAGCATGGCGGCGCCGTACGTCGCTGGTGCCGTGGCTCTGATCATAAGTGCGCAACTCAACTTCACCATCGACGAGGTCAAGATCGCGCTTTACATCACGACGGACCAGAAGGGTCTTGGTGCGACCAACTATACGCGCGGCGGCACGTCGGACTTTGTCTGGCCCAACAACCAGTACGGACACGGCTGCGTGAATGTGTTGGGCGCCTACGAAGGCTTCCACCGAGCTCCTGAAGGCGAGAAAGAGGCTCAGTCTACTAAAAGTTGCTTTGTAGGCTAGTGGCAAAGGGTAGACACATTAACAGACGAAACGGGTTGCGCACGGAAATGAGGAGTGGCGCTGTCATCCTCTGCTTCTAAGAACCCACACGGCTCTTCTTCAAGGCAACTCTGGTCATCTGGATCGCGCCCAGGTCGTTGAAGGCGAGCGGATCCGGATCCGACAGCGCAGCCTTCGATGATCGTGACGAAAGCTTTCGCCACCGAGTTTGCCGCTTGAGGCGGCCGACCGGTTTCGAATCGCTCTCTGAGAGCGAGAGAGAGAAGCAGCCACAAGAGAAATGGAGGCCAGACGGACGACGGATGACCGCCGAGAGGTCTGTGGCCTCCGAGAGAGAGAGGGGGGGCTCCGTTCTTTCTGGAAGGCAATCGAAGCGCTTGGGCCTGATCGCTCATCTTCCTTTGCTGATCACTAAGATCTCCGTCGAATTGAGAACTTGGAGCCTCTCATACTCAACTCTTCCTTCGCAAATGCCATGTCCGTCGACCATGTGGACAGACAGTGGTGCGCTGAGACCTCTGCGCTGCCCCTTTTATAAACGAAAAAAGGAAGTTCAGATTTTGAGCTTCACAAAAAATAACATTTGACAGTTCTGGAGAACGACGAACGAATCGGCATCTGATTCGCCGTACTGTACAGTGAAGAACAGGACACTTTCATGCCTAACTATGATATGCAATACAGGAGCATTTTCAAAGTCGGTCGAAGGGTACAGACAAGCGAGTGAGTTTCAGCACACTTGGCTCTTTGTCTCCAACTCCGCGATACCTGACTCCAACTCTTGTCAGATTGCAACTTTAAGGTATAGCAAAGCTAATGAATGCTGCATGTGCGTCCGCGCGCGAGAGGTCCTATTGGGTTCGACGAAGGTCTGCCTACAACTGCTGAAATACGCATGCAGCGAATATTAGCAATGTTCCTGAGCTCAGACTTATTCTGGGGTATTTATTTGAAAGTACCAGTGGCATCTGTGCTGTGGGGTGCATAGTGCACTTTGAATGCCGCAAGCATGATGGTGTGGTGTCCAGAACGGTCCACTGACAGTATCGTGGATTCCAATTAGCATACAACGATGCCGTCAAGCAAGGTAGAAGCCCTTCTGTGTATTGCACGGCCGTAGTATGCACATGTAAGACCAAATTAACAAAGTTCGAAACTAAAACTACGTCGACAGACAACTCCTCGTGACCATCTCATCCCAAATCTTGGATGAGTGCGCATTCGTTTACGTTGATTGTACTGGATGCGCTCCAAAGAGAGTTCAGTTTGGCTTCGTGTGTCCATAGTCACTTCAAGTCTCTCTCGTTCACTCGTGCGCAGGACGTCACAAAGAACTCACCTTTGCATACTGTAATCGCTTCGCATCGAGATGCTCTCTGTCTGAGCGAAAGGACGGGCTCCAGGAGCCGCTGCTGCTCTGATGGAAGCGCGCCACCGAGCAGTGCTCACCCGCCAAGGTCTCCTTCTCACAATTCGTTTTGCCACCAAGTCCCCAAGTCACTTCGCCAGCAACAACGAAGATGAACGTCCACTTCGCCGCCTTCCTTGCTGCCCTCGCCATCGCCGCCGGCTCCGCTGATGCCGCCGCCCGTGTGCACCCAGGTGTCCACCGTGCGCTCCGCCAGT
>JAADXK010000975.1:0-13042 GCA_023337805.1 Globisporangium barbulae | reverse complement strand
TTCTTGCCTGCTGTCGACACTACCTTTGAACACACGCCGACAGATCGTTTGACAGCGGCGGCAGTGGCACGAACAGTCAAACCGGCGGCTCGAAGGGTCAAAATGCTGTTGCGTTCTTCTGGCGTCAGTTCCGTGCCTCGCACCATCTGATCGATTTGAAAATGCATGGGCCAGAAGTAAAAACAGCGGTGATCATAACCAACGTGTTTTCAAAGCGGGAGAATGAGAAATGAATGGCTGGGCTGAATCTTCCTTGAACGGTATTTTATGTTCACGATTCGTGTCTCCCTCTCAAAAGTGATAACATAACATTGCGCAGTCACCATAGCTCCGATTGGATTGATTTTTGATGCAAATTATCGCTCGTTACATTGGTTCCAATTGTACACATTTCGCGTAGACAAATACACAGTTTTGATCCCTCCAGGCCAAAAAATGTCCATGTTCACAAATCAATGTCGCGCACTGTACTAATCCATGTAATGGAGATGACCCCGGTACAATGAGCATAAGTGTCACGTGCTTAAGCTTAATTAACTAGTGAAACGATCGAGGTAGAATTTAGGAAAGGATAGCTTTCTTTTTACGAGACTGAGATTGATAGTGACTTAGTTCTTGCTCTTGAGTACTTGTAACAGGATGATGGTGCTGTTGACTCCGATGATGGACTCCAGTAACGAGCCACCGTTATCTTTCGCTATATTTTATATTACTTTAGTTTCCCTCACATTGACGTTCTTCCATATGTTTTTTGTTTGTGCACGTTGTACACACGCGAAGAAAGATGGAATCATGCATCCCACACATTTATCGACTTTGAGAGGTAAATGGAGAATGATTTTGTTCAGAAACGGCTATTCTGATACTGGCCAGCTCCCACACGCCAGGTTTTGTTAGTCACCTTTCTCGTTTTTGTTTCTAAAATCCGCGACAGGTGACCTGCTGTTTTGCAAGCCATCATTGTACATGCACAAGCGTAGGTTTATGCGAGTTATAAGGACATATGTGGTTCATTGCGCAGGAGGGAGCACGAGAGCAGAGCTTTCGCGCTACGAAAACTGCAGAGTACACAAGTGCTTTTACATGGGCTCTTTCTCGCATGACCTGCAGCTTTCGGTAATTCCTCTCGACGTGCTTTTGTAGCAAGCGTTTGGATCAACAACGGGCAAGATGGTGAGAGCAATTATTATTTTAGAGAATGTATGCAACAACAAGAGTGCGCGCGTCGCACGTCGGGTCGGTTTAACCAAACCCGCCGTGTGCCTTTTAACCACGGCGGCGGCTGGATGCGGAACGTGCTGGAAACAACGCCTCGTGTCATCTCGCGTAATTCGCTGCAAGAAGCAAGCAGAAGCGAACGAACGAACGGCGCAACAACAAGCAAGGCGCTTCGGATCCATCCATCTGTACATCAGCAGCCACGAGAAGCGAAGACAGATAGTCATCGAGCCGAGTGACCCCATTCGACGACGTCGACGGAAGAAAAGTCGTTTTGCCGCGCAGCTTCAATAGAGAGGAGCGCTCTTCTGCAGTTCTTCAACCCGGCCAAATTTTTCTTCCGCCCACGCGCCGACGTAACCTGGAGCAAGTGAGTTAAGGAAGCAAACCCTTGTTTGCTTGTGAACAAGCCTTGCTTGCGTGCTGGTGTTCTTGCTTGCTTGCTGTCACACACACAGACAGTTGAGAGCGACCGCGTGCAAGCCCCATCCGCAGCAGCAGCCGCCCGCGTCCGCACCCGCCACCACCATTGGCCAAGCGCTGTGTCTCCAGCAGTGCGCCCGCCGCTCGGTGTCACCGAACGACCACAACAGCAACAGCGCTTCTTTTATCACAAGCGACATCAGTCGCAGCGCACTCTCGCGCCGTCCGACGATGATGACGATGACCGAAGCGGACGACGTGCACAACCTCAAGATGCGGCGCCTCAGCCTGCTGGACGGCGGGCCGCAGACCGATCCGCAGCAGCAGCAGCCGGACCTCACGGTGCAGTCGCTCCCCTACGTCAAGTGCCGCGAGAGCGTGAGCGCCGTCTTCGGCTTCGACCGCCACAGTCCGAGCCTGCTGCCGGCCGGCAGCCGCCGCGTCTCGACCGCGTCCAACGCCACGACCGAGGGGACGGCCGGTGGCGGCGGCTCGCAGCTCAGCTCACCCGAGAGCGACGCGCGCGCCGTCCACATGCCGTCGACGCTCTCGTACTCGGTGCCGTCCACGACGCTCGTGACCAACACGCCGCGCGGCCGCCCGGCCGTCGACGTCATCGCCACGTACATGAACACAAGCGACAGCCGCTCGATCAAGTCCGACCTGCTGCGCGCGCACGCGCATTTTGCCTCGCCCCACAGTAGTACGTTCTGTTGGATATGTCTGTATCGCATTGTCTTCTTGGATTGCTAACTAGTCGCTTGGTATTATTGTGTTTGTGTAGACGGACTGCCGCCGGTGTCGTCGTCGTCGCGCATCCGCACGTCGTCCATGCGCAGCAACAAGGAGGCGAGCGCCGACTGGGGCTGGTTCGCCGACATCGACAGCAGCGGCGAGAGCTGGGGCGGCGACGGGTCCACGTACTCGCTGCGGCGCAAGATGAGCGCGGACCTGGGGCTCATCGACCTTGGCGGCTCGGTCGACGTGCTGGGCGATGAGCAGACGAACACGCGCATCACGGCCGCGCACAAGACGTTTACGATCAGCTCGGACGGCATCCCGAAGGTCGTCTCGGCCTCGGTCGCGATCCCCAAGTTCCGCATCGTGCAGTCGCGCGCGGGCGCCGACCGCCACGCGCAGTATTTAATCACGCTCAAGCTCGGGAAGGAGCTCTACGCCGACTGGCGGCGGTACTCGGAGTTCAGCGAGCTGGCCAAGAAGCTGCCGGTTGACCGGTTCCCGCGCACGCTCGAGGCTTGGCGCGGCATCGACACGCGCTGGTTCAACCGGCTCGAGCCGTCGTATCTGCACCAGAAGTGCATCACGCTCGAGAACTTTATGCGCGAGCTCATGTACGAGTCGAACGAGCCGTCAAGTCTCATTGACTTTCTCGGTGGCTACATGGGCAAAGTGAACTCGCGGCCGTCGGACCCCGTGGCGAACCGACCAGGCGCACAGCTGCCCAAGGAGCTGCGGCCGCCGCAGCCCAAGCACGAGCGCGAGCTGTTTGAGAAGATGTGGGCCGAGAACTTTAAGCGATCGCGCGTGAACTACGAGGAAGGGGGTGAGGACGCGCCGCAGCCTGCGTAGACGCGCGTGGTTGGCTGCGAGAGAGTGAGGTGCGGACTGAGAGTATTTGAATTTAATGATATGAAGAAGATGAGGAGGACGAGGATGAGGTGTCTATTGAGCTTTAGCCCACTTTCACGGTCGCTGGTTTGAGGCAGAGCTCGTGCTGGAAGACGATGAGGTCGGGCACGTGGGAGGTGTCGCGGATGTAGAAGAACTGCGCCACCTGCGTCTGCGCGAGCAATGGGAAGAGCCACGGCGAGATCTGCATGTTCATAGGCGCATTATTCGTAGAGTGTGAGGCTAATGTGTGAGAAGTGGTGAGGATGGCGCGTTGTACCTTGGCGACGAAGATCTGCCACGCGACGCCCGCGAGCGCGCCGACCAGCGCGCCGACCGCCACCTGCTCCTTCGAGTGGTATCCGAGGCGGACGCGCGAGACGCAGACCACGAGCGCAAGCACGACGGCACCAATGATCGTGAGGCTCTGCTCCAGCTTGCGGTGCGAATTGAGTCTACAGACAGGAGGCAAGTGAATGCGTGTCGACGCTGATAGAGAGCACCCACAGAAGCGAGAGAGACGCACCGTCTGTACGTGTAGGCGACCGCGTAGGCCGCGAAGAACGCGATGAACTGCGAGTGGGCCGAGGGCATGCCGGAGCCGCTCATGCGCGCGCCGTCCGGTCGGCTCTGCTGAATGTTGCGTTTGAGGATCTGGTTCAGCACTTCGTTCGCGAGCTGCATTGAAGAGGAGCACGCGCACATGAGCCATGTATACAGCCATCCACATTCACACATCCCTATACATCACACGCACCTGCCCAACGACCATCACGATGCTGTCGAGGTCGCGCTGGAAGACCACGAGCGTCGCGTACATGACCATGATGAACCTGCCATTCATTTGGTGATCATTCCGTCAATCACTTCCACACTCACGCAACAGACAAACGTGCCTCTTGACTCACACGGGCGAGAGCGTGAAGAGTGCCATGAGCGCGCCCAGCGGATCCTGCGGGTCATAGACCACCCACGTGAGCTCGAACTCCTTGAGCGCCGCCGTCGTCGCCGTCATGATGAATGAGACCTTTGCTGGTGTCGTGCAGTGAGCATGCTGTCTCCAGAATCTGTTCATAATGGTATGATTTGGTATAGCGATTTGTATGGGGATTTCTTGTTTTGTGAGTAATTTGTTTGCAAATTGCCCGATCCAAACGTCTCGAAAACCAAATGACAGCGCACGCTACGCGCCTCGAGAGCCTCTTCCTGCTCGTGCGAGGTGCGCTGCTGTGTATGCGTATACTGCTTATATGGCGGTCTCACTGTTCGGTTCTTGTGTGTGTGTGTGTTGGGCAGAGGGCAGCAGCGCGCAGATTCGCGAGAACGCGGCCGAGAAGCTGGGCGAAGTGGCGAGCCAGTCGCCCGCGTACTGCCACGCGATCGTGCAACAGGTGCGCGATGCGAAGTGTTCTAATGCGAGCTGAGACTGTCGACTCAAACATTGCGTCGCGTGTGGTCGCAGGTGCGGCAGCTGGTGGTCGGCTCCGAGTGGGACGTGCGCGTCGCCGCGTCCACGTGTCTCGAGGTCATTGCGCGGTCGCTACGAAACGAGCGAGAGCATCTCGGACAGGCTTTCGCCTCTGTCTCATGTACGTTCGTGCGTTTGTTATAAGATAATTGGTTCTTGTCGACTCATGGAAATTGCCGGTTGTGCTGGTGATGGTTAGTTGGAGGCCGTGGCGCGTCCTGCCCAGCTCTCAACTTCCAGACTGTGGACATCGCCAAGGTCGTGGCGGAAGGCGCGCCGCTGCTGCGTAGTGGTGGCGAAGTGAGTGATCGCGGTACATGTAGACGCGTTAATATGCTATCGTTCGTAGCGAAGCTCATGTCACTGTGCTGTCTGGCGTTTGAGTCGATCAGGAGTACCAGTACGAGACGAATCTAAGCCCAGAGCAGCGCCAAGTGCAGGCGATCAAGCAGCGAAGGCTGCTGCTGCGCCGCATCAGCGGCTCGTCCGACGCGATTTGGGCCTCACGAGAGGACTCGTTCGCCAAGCAGATGCTGCCCAAGCTCAACGCGGATCGTGCGTACGGGTCTGACTGTTCTTGAGCCGTAGGTAAAGGCTAACAAATGCACTGTGTGGTTTGTGTCCAGATGTGAAGGACATTGCGGACGACATTGAAGAGGGCGAGGAAGCCGCAGCAGCGAGTGAAGAGCTCACAGAAAAAGTGCACAAAGCAGCCAAGCGGACGCGTGCAGGCGACCTGCTCAACATGCCTCACTCGCGCCAGCAACAGCCAAAAGCTTCTACTACAGAGACCAACACGCCCAACACAAAGAAACAGAAGCTCACCACAGAAGAACAGCGTGATGCTCATCTAGGAACTCTTCGTGACGGCGACGAAGAGGGCGATGATGACGGAGGCACGCAGCTGCAGATCACCGCAAGCCTCGTGGCGGATCTCTTCGAGAGCCTCTTTGACTCCAAGTGGGAGGTCCGTCACGGCGCTTTGTTAGCGCTGCGTCAAATTTTTCTGTCGTCGCAGCTCATCCAGTCGCTCGCAGCAACCGCCGCCAACACCAGCAGCTCTTCAGCAACAACTACAGAGAAATGGCTCGAAGAGTGTCTTGTGCGCTGCATCTGCGTGCTGGCGCTCGACCAGTTCGTCGACTACTCGGCCGACGGCTCCGTCTCGCCCGTGCGCGAGGTATGCGCGCAGGTCTTTGGCGTCTTGCTGGGCAATCTGCCGCGCGACGAGCAGGGACTGCTGGTGAACTACCTCGAGATCCTGCGCACGCTCTTCACCGGCGCCACGTGGCACGCGTGCCACGGCGCACTCCTGGGGCTCAAGTACCTCGTATTGGCCCACAAGGCGCATGCGCCGACGCTCATCCCGCTCTTCTACGCGGACGTGCTGGATGCATTCGAGAAGCGCCAAGAAGAAGAGGAAGTGATGGTGCTCGCGGCTGAGATATTTGAGGATTTTACGCTTTTTCTGAATCAAACGCCTCAGAACCAGCTTCAGAAGACTGCGAGGTTTCTGTGGAAGGCGCTGGCAGAGCATGCCACCTCCGGACTCGTCCCTGCGTGCGTCGTTCGAGCGCTAAGCGCCTGGTACAACCATGCGCCGCTGCGTACAACGCTCGACAACGATACAGAGCTGGCGAAGCTCACAAGATCGAGTTTGCATCACGTGGTGCCGCTCCTGCACCAGCCCATTCGCACCGTGCGTCTGTCGGCCGTCGTGTGTGCTGCTGCGATGTTCCAAGGCAAAGACAAAGGAGGATTCTCGGCATTGACGGACTCTTCGTTTGAGAGCTACCTACTGCCGCATCTGCTGCTGCAGCTGCTGAGAGAGCAGGACGCGAGGGTGCGCGTGAAGGTGTTGGACGCGTGGAAGCGAGCGGTGGAGTCGTGCAGCGAGCGAAACGTGTTAGTGACAGCCATATCGACGGGATTGGCTGACTGGATCGATCTACTCTGGTCCACGGCAGGGTTGAAGCACTTGGACGTGGAGTACCAGCCTCGTCTCCCTTCGAAAGACAAATCGTGTACTGGGGACGCAATAATGTCGGCCACTGACATTGAAGTCAGCTCGGCGTCGCGCGTGGCGTTCGCTGATGCGATTGGCTTTCTGGGAGCCCACGTGCCGTTTGACACGTCTGCAAGCGAAGAGATCGTTCAGAAGCTCAGCGAAAGTCTGCGATCGGCGTCTGGAGAGCGTCAGTGCGGTGCGCTGCTGACGATCTCTCGATGGGCTCTTTACGAGAAGAACAAGATGAAAGAAACCGGTGGCGTTGTCTCAAGCCGACTGGAAAAGTTACAGAAAGCCCTCGGGTCCGTGCTCGAGTCGCTCGCCCAGCACGACTGGGTCGTTCAGCTCGACGAAGACTCGGCGTCGTCAAGTGGGAAAGTGGCGGCTACGACGTTCTACTCGGAGCAACGTGGTATTTTGAATCGAATGCGCGTGATGGAGACACGGATCATCGAGGTTTTCACTGCGAATGGTGTTGCGGCGTGTCACCCAACAGCTACAGCAGCAGTAGCATCAGCAGCTGACGTTTCCCGTCAGATCGCAGAGAACGTCGCGTCGTTCCCCTACGATGCGCTGACCAACAGCCCTGAGGCGTTTGAGCTCGCGCACTTCAAGCGCCAGGACCTCTTCCTCGTGGACGAGACGCTCCAACAGAGCTTCGCGCGCTTCTACCACCGCGTGCAGGGCCTCGGCAGCTGCGCGTTCAGCAACTTACTCGCGATCCCGCCCAAGAAGAGCGGGTTCCTCGTGAAAGCGCTCATGGACTCGATCAAACAGGAGGAGAACGCGGATTTCCAGCAGCTCTCCGCGCAGACAATGGCGGATTTTGTCGTTTCTCAGGCCTCAATCCAGCGGAAATGCGTCGCGAAGATCGTCTCGAACCTCTGCAACAGCGCCGTGGCGCTCGCATTCTTACAAAGGGACCAAGAAGTGAAGACACCTGACAACGATCTACCATCACAGAGTGCGGCGCCTGGAGGTCAGTCGTTGCCGTCGGAGGTGCTTCGGAAAGCTAAAGTGCGCGTGGAAGGCGCAGAGAACGCGCTGAGGACGATTTGCGACGTCGCCGGTGGACGCATTTTTGCAATCTGTCCATCTCTGAACGACATTGTGTCCAAGAGCTGGGCGTTTTCTACTCAGCAGGAGGACCAACTTGTCCAACAAAGCAGCCACTTGGTCTGTGTTTTGGTAGCAAGTGTCCACCAAGAAGCATTCTCCCAGTGCTTGGAGTGGCTGAAAGGACTCGCGGCGCTGGTCTCACAGCCTTTCCAGATTGTCCACACGCGCGCGACAGTCGCACGTGCAATCGCGTGCATCTGTCACCACGCGAAGACCCACCAGGAGAGCGCCATGCTGCTCGTGTACCAGCATGTCTTCACTGTCTTCATCCATGGCTCAAGTGGCTCAATTGAAGGAGCCGAGGCGCTCGTGGGCGCCACGCTGGTGCTCCACCACCTTGTGAACGCGCTGTCAGTGGAACTGACGCCCTACATCCCAAGCCTCGTGCACTTTTCGATGAAGACCATGAACTCACAGAACGCGGAGGTGCGGTCGCTGGCGGCGCGCGCGTTCGCAGACCTTGTACCGCTCGTCCCACTGCAGATGGATCTTCAGGAGGCCTCTGGTGGTAACGGTGGGACGAGTGGTGCTCTGAGAGCCATCGTCGGTCAGAACCAAGTCTCGCGGACGTTTCTGGAGAATCTGCTGGAGGGAAAAGCCGTGAAGCACGTGGACGTCAGCGCTCTCCTCGCTGACGGGATTAAGTTGCGCTCGTATCAGCAGCACGGCGTGGACTGGCTGTCGTTCCTGGCTGAGAACAACTTGCACGGCATCCTGGCGGACGACATGGGACTGGGAAAGACGCTGCAGACGCTCACAGCCATCGCTGTGTCACTGGATCGCAATGCCAACGCTGAGGATAGAAGAAGCTCAGTGTGTATGGTCGTGTGTCCGTCAGTGGTAACGCACCACTGGATCACTGAGGCTAACAAATGTCTCCCTGGGGTCTTCATGACCGTCATTGACTACTCGGGATCGTCAGCAGATCGGAAGACTGCCCACAAGAAGCTCTTGGAGCCATCGGCGTCTCGTGGTGGCCCGACGCTCATTGTGACCACCTACGCCGTTCTCCGAAGCGACGTTGATCTCCTCAAGACCACAGAGTACGCGTTCGTAGTGCTGGACGAGGCGCATCTGATCCGGAACCCGGCGACGTCGCTCTTCCGTGCAGTTCAGCAGCTGGTCGGGAGCTACCGAGTGGCTCTGAGTGGCACGCCGTTGCAAAACAATGTGGCCGACCTCTGGTCGCTCTTCGAGTTCCTCATGCCCGGATACCTAGGCACCTTCGCCTCCTTCCGCAGAGAGTATGTGCTGCCGATCTCCAAGTCGCGCGAGCGCAACGCGACCCCGAAGCAGAAAGAAGTGGCGGCGCTTGCGATCACGACGCTGCACCAGCGTGTGCTGCCGTTCATCCTGCGGCGCACCAAGAGCCAGGTGCTGACGGAACTGCCGCCCAAGATCATCTCGAACGTGCTCACGAGTATGACGATGGTCCAGAAGAAGCTCTACGCGCTCGCGCTTGGCGGCTCTGACAGTGTTCCTACTCAAGAGGACAAGCCGGCGATGGCGAGCGTGCTGACGAACCTTCACTTGCTGCGCAAGATCTGCGTGCATCCTGCGCTAGTGGCGAACGAGCGCATCTCGCAGCAGCTGAGCACCAAGGAAAGGAAAACCGCATTGGACTGGCGCAGCTCGGGGAAAATGGTCACGCTCTACGATCTGCTGGTCGAGTCGTGCAACATTGGCAGTGATCCGTCAGATTCAGCTACCAATGGAGAGATCAATGTCTCGTCTCAACACCGCTGCCTGATCTTTGGCCACCTGACAGAGACACTCGACGTGATTGAGCAGATGTTCAAGCAGATGTTGCCTAGTGTCACGTACCGACGTCTGGACGGCCGCACGCCGCAGCACAGGCGCGTGGAGATCGTGCGGCAGTTCAACGACGACCCGTCCATCGACGCGCTGTTGCTCACGACGTCGGTCGGCGGCCTCGGCCTCACGCTCACGGGCGCCGACACGGTCGTCTTCATGGAGCACTCGTGGAACCCGTTCGTGGACCTGCAGGCTATGGACCGTGCGCACCGAATTGGCCAGCAGCGTACCGTGCGCGTCTTCCGCCTCATCGTGCAAGAGTCGCTTGAGGAGCACATCATGGACCTGCAGGCCTTCAAGGAGCGCGTGGCGACGACGATCGTGGCCACCAACGACGCGCAGACGAGTATGAACGCCAACACGATCGAGGTGCTGAGCATGCTGCAGAGCTCGTCTTCGGCCAATGCGGCGAAGCTTTCCGAGAAGACGACTGCTGCGAAGGAGGACTCGGTGACAGCGTACCTTCCAGCAGGGGCGCAGGAGCTCTTGGGGCAGCTTGGTGAGCTCTGGGACGAAGACCAGTACGCCTCGCTATCGTTCCCAGACTTGGAGGAGTAAGAGAGCCTTAATACAGACAAGAAGCCAAAGCTGCGGATGAAAGAGCTCTATTCGGTGTGTTAGTGTCGTAAGCCAGAGACGCGACGTGATGACCAAGTACGCCACAATTCAGCCTTACACGGCATCAAGCAGGTTCTCGACGTCGAGCTGCAGGATGTCGGCATCGCAGCCAAGGATGGACGAGACGTTCGGCAGCGTGCGGCCGCGGTCGCCGTGCACGAACTCCTTGACGTACGTACCGGCGGACGTCGTGAGGCGCAACAGTGCGTAGTGCTTGTTGAGCACCTCACACTTGGCCGCGTGGATGACCTTGGGCCGCGTCATGAGCGTGCGCCGGTGCAGCACGCGCACGGGCGTCTCCTGTTGGATCGTCAGGTCCTGGATCGCGTCCAGCTTGGCCACGGCCACGGGCGTCAGCTCGGTCTCCGACCACACGACGCAGCTGATGATCAAGCGAGAATGTGAGCTACGGAGTTAGCACAGTCTCAAGAATGAAAGGCTAGCAAGACACTCACCAATAGGTCTTCTTCTTGGAATCGGCGCCAGCCTGGAGCCCGGCAAAGTACTCTTTGTCCGACACTTTGACCTCGCGGATCTCTACGGCGCCCTTGTTGGCCGCGTTGACCGTACTCTGGATCTGCGCGTAATCTTTCGCGCTCAAGTTGGCCTTCTTGGCGTTTAGCACCTCGAGGATGAACGGTCGGCCGTTGCCCAGCATGCGCACGTCCACGTCCTCGCGGCCGGCAGTGTGGAACTTGTAGCCCGAGCCGCGGAAGAACGGTAGTGCGATGTCGCCGATCGCCTCCTCCACGGATGACTCGCCCATGCGCACACCGTCGAGCACCCATGGTGTCTGACTCAGGCCGCGCTTGAACTTGAGGTATCGGCCCTGCAGGTACACGGGGTCGCGCTCCAGCGTCACGGTGGCGGTTGGCCCAGTCGCGAGCAGCTCAGGTGGACACTTGACGGTCTCGGGCATCGTGCGCAGGGCCTCCAGAGCGCGCGTGACGGCGCCAAAGCCACCCAGCACTGGCTCGGGGCCACGTCGACGCTTTCTCGCATTGTCCAGCTGGTCCTTTAGGTATGCAATGGAAGTGTTAGAAACTACAGGACTGGGTTGCTGTCAGCCAACCAATACGATACACAAACCTTGATAATGGGGATCTGCTTGATCTCGTCGGCGGATTCCTCGTGCTTGACCTCGAGCGTCACAGCAAAGCTGCTCGCGTTGGTGCACACGGCGTCGTTGAAGCACTTGGCGATGGCGTCTGCGATCAGCAGCTGCAATAAGAAACCATGGGTACATTCACGTGAGCTGTTAGTCGTCCATGCAGATTGAGGAGAACACCGTAGTGCGGTAGTCAGAAGACAGCAGCAACAACAACTCACTTTGAGCACCTCCTTGTGGTCGAATGGCGTTCTCGTGTGAAAACTATCGAGGGTTTTGCGCAGGTGCTGCAGCAGTGAGTACTCGCGCAGCAGCACGACGCTCGGCATCTTGATCTTGAGCGCGAAGGTCGTCGCGTCATAGCCACTGAAAGCACAGTTCACCAGTGAGTCGAATGTGTTCATGAGACAGCGTCCATGGTCAATGCAAGCGGCAAGTCTACCTCTCTTGCGCTTGGCGACGAACGTCTTCGAGCACGTTCTTGCCGAAGCTCTCGCTCAGCACGCCCACGCAGCACGAACAGACTACCACACGCAGCATACCACGGTGAACATAATGGACACAGTCAGCTCCAAGTCGCCCAGCACTTTCTCATCTGCACATGAGCACAGTCAGCGACCCATACCGGTACTGACACGCGCTGCTGGCACTTCTTCTACGCTGTCTTCCTTGCAGAACTGCTGCACTGCAGCGACCAGCTCTTCCTCTGGAAGGCTACAAGTGTCAGAGACACAAGAAGTTAGGTTTTGCGCTGTTGCAATGCATAAGAAAGCTGCACCAGTCCCACGTACCAGTAGATGGCGCTGTCACCCACACAGGCGAAGCGCAGGCAGCAGCGCGCGCAGACGCCGAGTGCAAGGGACGCTGCGTAGCTCGCAGCGGAGAGCGCCGACTCGCGGATCGCCGCTTGGAGCTCCATTTTGAGAATGGCTGTCTTCTGCATTACCAGCCATATTTTAAAGAGGGTTCACGCACTTTTGTAGAGGCTATATCACAGGACGCAGTACTGTGAAATCGGATATAAGATACTATATATCCTCAGAGTGTATCAGACTCCGACTCAGAAATTTGACAACGGAGAAATGTCCTTTTTATGCGTTCTGCGCATAAAAAGACATATTTTTCGCCCCAACGGCTTGAATTTGCCATTTGTGTGGCGTGCTGGGGAGAAAAGATAAGTCTTTTTTATGACACATTCGTAAAAATCACAAATAAGGAATTGAAGAGCTGCATTGATTTGGCCCGTTTGCTCGAGTGTGCTTTGTTAGAACGTTTTCGAAAACGCATCTTACATTAAGAAACTCCACAATAACGCGCGTTTCGTGCCACATCTATAGATTACGACGATGGCGAATGCCTACACATTACACAATAGATATCAAAAGCAGCAACTTTGTATTTCGAAAGTGACGCAGTCTGTTCAAAGTTTGTGACAAATATTTCGATTTGCCCACAAGAATAAAAACAGCTTGTCAACTTGGGAGAAATTATCAATAAATTTAAATAACTGAGTAAAGTGGAAAAGGGATCAACAAACTCGAATGAAGATGAGCATGTTGGGAGTTGACTCAAAACTGCTTGATAGAAGATCGTAACCTACATTTGCCCTGGAAGGTCGTCAAAATCAATCTGGGAG